>JADRCH010000055.1:3829027-3973226 GCA_019843965.1 Rhynchomys soricoides | reverse complement strand
ATGTGTGTATGTGTGTATGTATGTGTGTATGTGTGTATGTATGTACGTATTTATGTATGAATGCATGTATGTATGTGTGTACATATGTGTGTATGTGTGTATGTATGTATGTATATATGTACATATGTGTGTATGTATGTGTGTATGTATGTGTGTATGTGTGTATGTATGTACGTATTTATGTATGAATGCATGTATGTATGTGTGTACATATGTGTGTATGTGTGTATGTGTGTGTGTGTACATATTTATGTATGAATGCACGTATGTATGTGTGTACATATGTGTGTATATATATATATATATGTATGTATGAATGCATGTATGTATGTGTGTATGTGTGTGTACATATGTGTGTATGTGTGTATGTGTGTGTGTGTGTACATATTTATGTATGAATGCATGTATGTATGTGTGTACATATGTGTGTATATATATATGTATGTATGAATGCATGTATGTATGTGTGTATGTGTGTGTGTATGTATGTATGTATGTGTGTATGTATGTATGTTCTGGGTTAAAACATTCGAAGTGTGGCAGGTTCTAGATATAACCCAAGCATGAATGTCAACCCTGGAGAGAAGAGATCACATTTCAAGCGCTGAAAACATGTGGTCACTCGGGAAAAAGACAGAAAAGGTAACTACCACCCCATCATTCTCTGATCAGCTTTTAGAAAACCCAGAGCCACTGGAAGCCCTACAAGCACTTTAAAAGGACTTAGGGTCGGGAGAGATTGCTCAGTGGTTGATTAAACACACTGCTCTTCCGGAAGACCCAGGTTTGATTCCCAGCACCCCCACAGAGCTGCTCACCACCACTTGGAATTCCAAAGGATCTGACACCCACTTCTACCCTCAGGAGGTATCAGGCATGTGGAGCACAAACATGCATGCAGGCAAAACACCCAAACACAGAAAATAAAAGTTAAAAGAATCTCCTAAAGAGAACTTGCCAGGTGGCGCATGCCTTTAATCCCAGCACTTGGGAGGCAGAGGCAGGCAGATTTCTGAGTTTGAGGCCAGCCTGGTCTACAGAGTGAGTTCCAGGACAGCCAGGGCTACACAGAGAAACCCTGTCTCGAAAAACCAAAAAAAAAAAAAAAAAAAAGTGAGAACTTGCTGGGTGTGATAAGGCACACCTTCAATGCCAGCTCTTGCGAAGCAGGGGCAGGCGGATCTCTGTGAGTTCAGGGCCAGCCTGGTCTACAGAGTGAGTTCTAGGACAGTTGGCGCTGTTCCAAGAGAGTGGGTTGGAGGAAAACTTTAATAGGTGACTAATCAATTCATGTGATTAGTGGATGAATAGGTTATCTTCAGAGTGGGTCTGTTCTAAAAGCCAACTTGGCTAGAGTGTTGCATGCTCTTTGTTTGTTGCCATGTGATGCCTTCTGCCACCTAGGGACTCTGCCAAGAAGGTCATTGCCAGATGCTGCCTTCAGATTGGGCCAGGACCATGAGCTAAAACAAATCTCTCTTCTTTGTAGTTTCCCCAGTCTGTGGCGTTGTTACTAGCAACAGAAAATAGATTAAGATAATATCCCTGTCTCGACTGTTCTGAAAGGACCGTCTCTAGACACTAATGATATGAGAGGCTTCGATGAGGGTGTGAACTCCCCAGAAACCAGTGTGGGCAAGGACCAGACTAGAGAAGTGAGTGGATCTTACCGGCTGCGCAATCAGCTCCGCCCGCATCAGACAGTCTGAGCAGTTTTGCAGAAGTTCTTGGATAGTGTTCTGGTTCTGATGCCTGGACATGGTGCCGGTTTGACTGTGGAGACAAAGAACCCAGACGTGAGATGACTTTTATCGGTTTAAAAGTAATATCAAACTTTCACAAAGTCTGCAAAACTGGCACAAAAGTAGTCCTGTGGACTCAGATGCCACAGTTGTTCACAGGGTGATGTTGCCTCAGTTAATATGTGTGTGGATAGATCACCTTTTCCTGACCCATTTGACAAGGACAGTGACCTTTCACACCAAAATATTTCAGTATATATTTCCTGAGAATGAAAACAACTAATCATATAACCATAGGACAAATGTCAAGTCGGGGAAATTAAAATGGATATCATACTGTTTTCTAATCTATAGAACATTTTGTTTGTTTGTTTGAGACAAGGTTTCTCTGTGTATCCCTGGCTCGGTAAACCAGGCTGGCCTCAAACTCACAGAATTCCTTGTCTCTGCCTCCCAAGCTCAAATTTTGGTGTGCAACCAAAATCTCATAGAATTAACCCCAAAATGTCCTTCAAAGCAATTTTCCCTCAGGTCCACACGGCCAGTGACAGCAGCTGGTGATCTCATCTGGCCTGTCTGTCACTCCTCCTCCTCCCTCCCGACAGCCAAGTCCCCAGCACATGTCCTTCTATGGCAAGCACAGAACACAGGGTCATCACTAGCAAAGCCAGCCACAGGAGACAATAGCAAAGCTGATTCTACAAAAACCATTTTCCATAGTCACATCAAGAGGCGGTAAGAGCAAGGAAATCTCAGTATGAGGAAAAAAGACGGAACAGCTCTTGAGCAGAAGTTTCTTCCACCCATGACAAGGCTCATTCTATGTTCTTAATTGATGATTATAAATCAAGCTGCAGCCCTGCCTATGGCAGCTTGGTTTAATAGAGATTTAAAGCACATCAATTTATGTTTAATATGTATGAAAAGGTCAGATGAATATACTGCACGATTCTGAACTCGGGGGTAGAGAGCTAGCTTAGTGGTTAAGTGCATACACCAGTCTCACAGAGGACCCAGATTCGGTTCCCAACACCCACTCTGGGCAGCTCACACCTGAAGTATCTCTAACTCCAACTCCAGGGGATCAGACGGCCTCTTCTGGCATCCAAGGACACCTGAATATGCACGCACATACTTTAAATGAGCATCTTTATAGGGTTTTAGAAGTGCCTGGTCCTTCAGCCAGCTTCAATATGCATTTGTCTTTATCAGTTTGATGTCTTTCCGTCAAACTGAACTGTGCGTGTCCTCCTATGCCTTATTTTAAAGGTTTGCTTAGTCTTAACCTATGTCTATGAGTGTGTGCCTGCGCTCTTGAGTGTAGGTGGCTGAGGAGGCAGGACATCTGATCCCACGGAGCTGGTCTTACAGGTACGCTGCCCAACACTGGTGCTGGGGGACTGACCTTAGGTCTTCTGAGAGACCAGGTAGCACTCTTAACAGCTGAGCCATCTCTGAAACCCCCCCCCCCCCCCCCCACACACACCTGTATGTTTTAAAGGAAGAATTCTACTGTTGAGAGAAAGAGGATGTTGAGCTGGCGATGCATGCAGTTCAATGGTGTTGCACATGCCTGGCATGTGCCCTGGGTTACAAGCTAAGCACTAGGGGGAAAAATGCAAAGAAAACAACAGTTATAGCACCCCAGATGAGGAGGCCCGCACGGATGTGGGGACCTCTCCCACAGTGCCTGGCTATGTTCTTACCACACCACAGGAAAGTATTCTCTTTCTTTTTTTTTTTCTGCCACTTATTTGGGATTCCTCCCTGCAAGTAAAGCTCCCCAACAAGCCAGCACTAGCTGGATGTGGGTGAGGATCCCAGCCTTCCCTGGGAACCACTCCCAAATGACGACACTGGCTCCCTGAGGCAGGCCCAGGCAGCACAAGGCCTGAGCGTCCACCTGTCACAACCTGGGCAGCTTCTCGGACTCCTGCACCATGAGAACAAGCAGTCTCGCTTCCGCTCAGCATTACACAGGGAACCTGGCAGGATTCCCGCCCGCTGGGACCCAGACGAGACTACATCTGTTGTCCTAACTTGTACAGGATTCCAACGGTCTTGGAACACTGTCCCAATGTACCTGCCAGAAAGCGGAAGGAAATGTAAGAAACAAGGAGAAAAATGGAGAAGCGCAGGAAACTTATCAAGAGTTCTAGGATAAATAAGATATCCTGAAGGTCTTTTGGGAGGATGGGATGGGAAGATGGCTTGAGTTCAGGAGTTCAAAACCAAGCTGGGCAACAGTGAGATTCTACATAAAATAGAGAGGAAAGGAAGGAGGGATTGGAAAGTCTTGTATAATTACAATTGTTTTTCTTATTTTCCTTCCTTTTTTTTTTTCTCTCTCTCTCTCCTTTACTCTTTGGGTTATTTGAGACAAAGTTTCACACCATAGCCTACATAGTCTCACTCACTATGTAGCCCAGGCTGGCCTCACTGTCGTAGCAATCCTCCTGCCTCAGCTTCTGAGTACTAACTAGGCTTCACAGCCAGCTTGTTTTCTGCATTGAAAGGTAAGGACCTTTCCTCTGAAACATTTGGAAAGTTAGCTTTCAGCAAGGTGACTCAGGTGGTGCTGTCCACACAGGATGCCAGTTCTAAGTACATGAATGAAGGGCATATCTCCCCACACAATAAAAGCCAGACTTTCTTAACTGATCTAACAAGGTGTGCCATGGTAAAACCACCATAAACTGAGCCATAAGAAAGGCAATTAAGGGTTACAGGGTATGGCATACATAAGAACTTTGCACCAGTTTGACAACTTTCTTGTAAATCAAAATCTATTTCAGAATAAAAACGGATATAACAGCAAGTTTGGCTGGTAAATGTGCTTGAGCTGGAGAGATGGCTCAGTGGTTAAGAGTGCTGACTGCTCTTCCAGAGGTTTTGCAATTCCCAGCAACCACATGGTGGCTCACAACCATCTGTAATGGGATCTGATGCCCTCTCCTGGTGTGTCTGAAGCTACAGTGTACTCACATAAAATAAATAAATCTTAAAGAATGTGCTTAACATGAGCAAGGCCATGGGTTCAATCCCCAGCATCCCACACACACTCACACCACACACATACACACACACACACACACATACACACTCACACACTCACACACACACACACACACCACACAGACCACATAGGCAGGATTGTGAATAAAATGTATCTAAAGTGTCATACACATTTTAAGTCAATATACAAGATGAATTTCTTTGAACAACAAAACATAACTCTGGAGTTCCTGAAACCCCAATACTAGAGGACGCTTCTGGACACTCACAGATGAGCTGCCTCCAGGAAGGGGGAGCCAGGACAGCCACACACTTGGTCAAGGCATTGGGGACTGCCCCCTTGTTATGTCCACCTAGTTTTGGAAGACAGTTCTATCACTAGAGATCTACTGGATCCTACAGAAGACATAGTTTCTTCTTCCCTGCCCACATGTATCTGACTAGTCTTTAAAAAGTAGACTCCGTGTGTTGTTAACTCTTTACCCTTACTAACGGCCCGGCATATGCTCACAACCCGTGTTGATACACTACCCCTGTGTTTTTGCTTGCTTTCTAGTAGATGAAGAGAGATACATAGAAATCAAGTTTCTTTAAGACTGGGGGGAAGGGACTAAATTGAATAATGAAAGGAAGAACCTCTGCCGTTGCTACTTGTCTAATTTCCTATTTCACCTTTATCTACGTGGCCGAGTGCTAAGACTCTCCATGGGATGTCTGAAACCTTGAAGAATGTTGAAGTCTCCATGTTGTTGAAGAAGCGTCTCACTCTATAGCAGAGGCTAGCCCAGAACTCATTCTGTAACCAGGCTGACTTGAAACTCATGTACTCTGCCCTTGGCCTCCTGAGTGCTGAATTACAGCCACTAAGCCAGGAGTGAATCCTGTTTTACTATAGTATTAAAAATCTATTTTCTCAGTAATAAAAAGCTATTGTTTTTCCCTATTTGTACACACACACACACACACACACACACACACACACACACACACGGTGATGCTTTAATTTATAAATTAAGTACAACAGACTAGAAGTAATAAAATGGAACAAAAAGAACAATATAGTAGAGTAAAGGGCATTTCAAATTTTAGAATGTTTATTGCTAGATTTATCCAGGTTTTTTTTGTGTTTTTGAGACAGGATCTTAATATGTAGCCCAGGCTGGCCTCCAACTATCAGAGCAATCCTTCTGACTCAGTCCTTTCAGTATTAAGATTACAAGAGTGACCCACTCCCCTTACCCCACTTATTATTTATTTATTTGTTTGTTTATTTATTTTTGAAACAAGATCTCATGTTCCCAAGTGACTTCAAACTGGCTTGGTAGCTAAGGGTAACTTTGAATTCCTGATCCTGCCTCTACAGCCCCAGTGCTCAGATCACAGGCCTGAGCACCACTCCTGCCTAATGTCCATCCACTTGGTATTTTGGACAGTGGTTGACCAAAGGCAGCCAAAAGAGCAGAAGGAGAAACCATGGCTACAGGAGGGAGCTCTGTTATCTCATCCTTAGAGTCGACTTGATCCTGTCTTCATCCGTAAGAACCCCAATTCCAGCTGAGGTGTAATCAAGAAGCCCTTTGGAAGGAAACAGAGCCAGGTCAGAGGGAGAACTGGGCACACACTGGCTCTGTGCATCTTGAAGGGCAGATTCTGCCCCACTGAGGTTAGCAACTGGGGAAAGGAGCAGCCACCCTGGCATGTCAGCCCCAGAGGAGGTTTTATACACAGAACTGGCTGCACTCAATCAAGGAGTAGTACAGGCAGAGAGGATTTTAATCCACTGAGTCAGACAAACATCTTCATGGTATAAGGAGTGTGCTGGGGAGTGACTTCAGGAAACACACCACTCTTTCTGTCTGCCTGTCTGTCTGTCTGTCTTTCCTAGGCATCGAAGCGCAATCAATCAAAAAGCAAGTTAGGCAAGTATTCCACCCACCAGCTTGGGTTCAAGCTTACTCTGTAACCCAGGCTAGACCTTGCAGTTCTCTTCTCCTCCCTCCACGTCTGAGTGGCGGGATGACAAGACAAGGCTATGCCACCACACCCAGTTTTTGTGGTGATGGGGATTTATCCAGGGCTCTGGGCTAGGCAAACACTCTGACTGCTGGGCTTCATTCCCAGCCCAAAGTGAGAAGTTTATAAACCACACTCAGAACTGAGCTAGTGAGCATTGAGCATCTAAGGTTCCACTTTTAAATGTGTGTTATTTTATAGACAGACAACATAAAAGATGCTTTGGGGTGGGGGTGGGGGAGGAAAGCTCATTTGGGTTAACAAAAAAGACTAAGCTAAAATTAATAGATATTCCTGGGAAATTAAAGAGTTATTCTTGGAAGATCAACTCTTCTGACACTGTTTTATCCTCAAACTCAGACAAATGACTCATCCTGAACAGAACCTGCCTGCGCAAACATTTCTTTTAGAAATTCATTCTAAAACTTGTTTAAACAAGAATGGCTCTAAGCTTTTGTAAAAGGATCCCTTCATCAGCGGCTAACAGGAAAACTTGTTCCAGAGTTAAACCCAAAACCAGATCACACAATCATCTCTGTGAACAGCATCCAGCTACATTTTACCTCAGCGTGTTCAAGTAACATTCTTTTCTAAGAAAGAAAAAAAAAAAATCCCAAAATTAGCTATCTTAAAGCATTTGTTAAACACCTGTGGTCAAAATAGTATAGAAAGAAAATTTTGATGATAGGCACGCAACATTATGAGGTAAAAATGCTTTGTTTTACAAATAACTGCATAATAATGTTATTGCTTATTAGCCACCCGGGCTGCCTTTCTGTATTTCTTTCTGTGTGCATACATTCTCTCCCATGGGTTCCATCTTCCCTTCCTCTCTCTTCTCATCTCTCTCTTCTTCCTTGGTGCTGTTTGAGTCACGTATATGTGCCCGAAATGAAGGTAAATGTCTCTCTGTATTCACGTTCATTGAACAATGTCCCCCCCCCCAAAAAAAAACCTCAGTAAATATCTGTGGGAAATTATGAATACATATTGCTTTAATCCTAAAGCCTAATCAATTCTCTCTTTATAATTTTTAAATGTCTTTTGTATAACATACACTGTTAGGTTTCATTTATTTTTTTTTTTTTAGGAATCTTATGTAAAATGAAAAAAAGAAAAGAAAGTCTAATTTTACCTCATGTAAAGTTATCTCACTAAATGCCCTAGCCCTCAGGTGAGTTGCTGGGTGGCCCCCGGGGCTTACCTGCTCACTCTGCCCCCACTTCTCTTGGACTTATTTACACACAGGTGTGACTACCCCACAGCTTCTTCATCTTCCCCTCCTACCTGCACCTAACAACATACAGCTCTGCACACTGCAGGTGCCCAGGGCCTGCCTGTTTGGCTCAGTAAATCGGAAAGAAAACAAAGGCAAGTACATTAAACTGGTGGCTCTGATTTAGGAGCTCAACCTGGGAGTACACCCATCCCAGTTGCTGATCCCACCCAAATGAGTGAATAAAGGTCTCTTTCCCTATCGATTGAGATGAACAGGTCTCCTCTGACCTTAAATTTTGTCCCAGTATAAGTACTGTGGCTGGGTGGTGGTGCATGCCTTTAGTCCTAGAACTGGGGAGGCAAAGACAGGCGGAGCTCTGTGAGTTTGAGACCAGCCTGGTCTACAGAGCTAGTTCCAGGACAGCCAGAGCTACACAAAGAAACTCTTGTCTTGTCTTGAAAAACAACAAACAAACAAACAAAAACGTGGAGGCAGTATTCCATAGGTTGGATGGCTAGTGCAGATGAAGGAACAAACTGGCCACACTGCCACAACCTTCATAGAAACCTCAAGGTTGGCACAGTGGAGCTCACTCCCAGCTGTACAGTCTGTGACTTTAACCAGGCTGGAGTGACACTCAAGCTGTTTGCCTGACTGCCTGCATCTCCAACAGATAGGAACACCCACCTGCCGGGGTGGGGTGAGGCTTCAGTGTGCAGTTAGGTCTACAGAGTACTGAAGAAGTGAACCCCGTGGTGGAGGCTCCGGTGGGTAAGACATTGTTCTGAAATTTCCTTTTTGTGTACTCTGTCTTTGTCCCAAGCTATTGTTTTAAGGACAGTGTGCAGAAAAAGTAGACACAGACCTAAAGAAAACCAAGGAAATTATTGTGGACTCATACATTAAAATTCTACAGGGTACTTGTGAATACATACAATTTTATGCTGCAGTGTAGCCATTAAAATAAATTTATAATTTAAAGGGAAATAGGGGAGAAAAGGAATAGACTGGGTATAAAGTATGGGGTATTTTCAGGAGTCCTAAGACTCAAAAGCACTGTTTCAAGGCAATTAAGTGAGAATGATCTATTTTAGCAGTATAAAAGAATTCTTGAAGGAGTAAGAAAACTCAGAGAAAGATGTCTTCCTTATTTGTTTTTATTGTTTAGTGGAAATGTCACCAAAATATTTGCTTCTAAAAAATTCAATGCCAAAACAAAGAACCCTGTTTTGAAATGTTTTCCTATGCAAAAATTTACACTTGTTTTACTGGACCTCAAAAAAAAATTATCTATATATTGTCCTGCTATCCCTGAAAACATCCTTTTCTTCCGCCCAGATGGCCGATAATGCTGGATGTGATGTCTTGTCAAAAATCTTGTTTCCAAGCAAAACCTTCAACTGTTTGCTGCTACTCTTCACTAAAGGACCTTCATCTTGATGACATGTAGTTCTCTTTCATGCACAGTATGTGAAACCCCCCCCCCAACAGAACCTGTCTTTGGTGAGATATAAATTGTGGGTCTGAGCTAGCATTTTTTAGGATGTGGCTTCCAAAGATGGCTTGTTGTCTTAGTGTTTCAGTCTTGGGAATCTCTGGGACTGTGGCTTCAACTCCAGCATGAAAATTCACCATTTTTAGTTTTTAAAAGTCGGGGCCATTGGGACCCAGTAGGGCAGAGAAAGAGAAAGGCTGAGCAGGGAGCAGAACTCTCAGCTACTCCTACAGACTGAAACACTTTTAAAATTTTCTAGAAGTTTCTCATCTGGAAAGACTGGTTACCCAAGTCAAGTTGGACTCTCAAAGTCACACCCAAGTCCTCTTTGCTCCACCTTAAGAAGTCAGCACTGAGACATCAGAACATCAGCACATCTCTTCCCAGGACATTTCAATCCTGAGCGACAATGAAACCAAGCCCATGTTTAGAAAAAATAAACTACAGTCGAAAGCTGTTTTGTCTTATTAAATAGCAATCAGACAGCGTAATGCAGAATCAACAATTAGTCTACGTAATACAGACTCATGTTGGGTGGGGTTTTCTAAGCGCATGAAACTCTTCCCAAGAGTATTAAAATAAAGCAATGCACTAGGAAATAAGCATCTCACCGAAGGCAGAATGAGGCTGCAACAGAGTTACAAGGAAGAGATGTACTGGATAGAGAAAAGTTTTCAAATAGAGAAAACGAGTCCTAACAACAGAGCCCTTCTCAGATGGTGTGATAACCTGGGTAAATAATAATAATAATAATAATAATAATAATAATAATAATAATAAACCACTTGTTAGCTGTGAGACCTTGGGCAAAGTGGTTTTTTAACTCTTTTAACTTCAGTTTCCCATTTGTAAATTGGGATGTTGGTTGTGAGGGATGAGATTAATGATTTATCACAGGCAGAGGATGGGAACTATCATTAACCATGGATCTGACTTTTTAAAAAGTACACAATTTACTCCGGTTTAATAACCATGCCAGTGTTACCTGCCATGTATTGAATTTGCCTGAATCTTATTTTGCCATTGTTTCGATATGTATCCTGAGTTGCTTAGGCTCTGAGCTTTGAGTGTCCTCGGACTCTCTTAATGTCTCACAGCCAGGTGTGGGCGAAGCTGTCAGCACACCTGGGCAGCATCTACTTTCCCATCCCACCGTACCTGCCACGCCCAGACTTTCCCCTCATCCTCCTGTGGTAGAGCAATGGCCATCTCACCCAGATTCCGGCAGGTTGTGCACAAGGCACTGACCCTCCACAGAGCTGTCACAGAGAGCCACCCAGCTGAGGCTCCATGAGGGAGGAGACTCTGGTGGCAATGAAAACCTGCTACGGACTCCATCGCTAGCCAAGCCCCTCCACCAGGCTTTCCCAAGATCCTTCCTCCCCTTCTTACTGCTTTCCACTTTTCAATGAATGTTCACCAAGGAGCCCACTCTACACGCCTCTTGAACTTTCCCACATTCTTGTACTTTCTTGTATATCAGCTGAATTACTACACAAAGTAAACACCACTTTAAAAAAAATAAAGTCTCACTAATGCCTCCATGACAGATGCTATCTCTACTTGTGGATGCTTTGAAGCTATTTACCCACCACCAACGTGTGTGTGTGTGTGTGTGTGTGTGTGTGTGTTGCAACGGGTGGAAGCCAAGGCCTTGAGATTGCTAGACAAGCATGATAGCACTAGGTTACACCTTCAGTTCTATCCTTTTGTACCTTGTATTTGTGGGGTCTGATTTTTTTGTTCGTTCACCTTAGCTTTCCATAAACTCCATGCACGTATACAGCATCTGCTCAGAAGATGCTTGCTAAGCCAATGAAAGGACATGGAAGTTTACATACATTAAGAGGTAACAACAGGTCTGTCCAGTCTAGAAGTCAACTCGGGGAGAGCTGGGTGAGGCTGCGTGGTCCTCAGTGCTCTGTTCACTCTGAGATTTAGAGGCTTGCTCTTGCTAGTTCTGATTTCCTTTATTGCTATTATTATTATTATTATTATTTTGTTTTGCTCTGCTGAGGAGGCAGTGTGCTAAGCAAGGGTTCTTCTTTCCCTTGAGCATATTCTCAGCCCCTGTTTCGGATTTGAAATAATGAGATCTGGATAGGAACAAGCCTTAACAATACAGCCACATATTTCTGAAGCTTCATGCCTACCGCTTTGAATCCTTCTACAAAAATCTACACTTTGGTTGGTGGAAGAGCTGAGTGTGAGCTCTGGTTTCTTGGGTGACAAAAATACTTTGGTGATTAGTGTTTTATGTTAGCTACAAGAATAAGACTACAGAAATTCTGTTTTAACTGAAAAGAACATCAATATGATGTCTTATGCAAGGAAAAACACCTCTAAAGTTTCTTTTCAAACTTCTTGCCTTTTCTATTACCAAGCCTGTAAGACTCACTATTAAGTGGAATGCCAGGAAAAGTTAAGGTGGCTGTAGATCCCACCTAACCTAAAATAAAGACACACGAGACAGGTGGGCCTGGGGGAGGAGAGGGCAATGCAGTGTAAATGTGATCTCAAACTGTTCTGAAGTGGCCAAGCGTTAGTTGTGGAAAAGACACAGAGGAGACACCCTTCGTGGTGGTTTCAATAGCAAAAACAAGACCCAAGTTCTCCACGAAGACTGGTTTACATAAAGAGTGACACACACCTATTTCAAAAATTATTTCATTTGGATCTATTCAACCCATAGATCCAAATAAGTTAAAATTCAACTAGAAGTTTCCGTGCTGATTTTTGTAGAGAGGAGAAAAAAAAAAACCATAAATATTATTTCACCATTCACTTAGCAGAGGTCCCCAGCTCTCTAGGGCAGACGGCCTCCTACTTCTGCAAAACCTAAGCAATGAGCAAACAGCTCCCTCCACACAAAGCTAAAATATTACCAGAAAAACAGGTCCAGGTATACGGTCTGACTCTCCGCTTAGTCTCCATGAACTGAAAACACCAAACTCAGCATTCATAGGCTATTTTCTATTGAGCACTAGGACAGGGCCAACAGGCTGGGGGAGGGGACTCTATCACCTGGGTCTCAAGGGAATGACAGCCTCTGAGTCACTGGCCACCTCTGACACCCTGCAGGGCCACTGACTAACAACAATGGTTAGGGGGAAAAATCCTTTCTCAAAATGAGGTAGGTCATTTTCCACTTCTGTCTTTTTTGCCTTCCAGAAGATAGAAAGCTGGCAAGGTTATAAACAGACATTTTTTTGGGGGGGGGGGGGTGCAGAAATATTGAAGAACGGAAAAAAATCATTTTTTCTCCAAATTGCTTTAAGGAAGAATCCTAATAATTTATATGCCTTTACATAGCTCACATATCAATGAAAAAATTAAAAATATTACAAGATTATAAGAAACCAAGGCACTGATGGTTGTCAACTTAAGAGGGCTGGGGGGGGTTGTAGGTCAGGAGTAGAACACTTGAATACTGTGTGTGAGACCTTGGGTTTGATTCCCAATCAAACAAAAATATCAAAAGATAAGAAACATAGGCTAGGGCTGGAGAGATGGCTCAGTGGTTAAGAGCACTGAATGCTCTTCCAGAGGTTCTGAGTTCAATTCCCAGCAACCACATGGTGACTCACAACCATTTGTAATGGGATCTGATGCCCTCTTCTGCTGTGTCTGAAGACAGCTACAGTGTATACAGTGTACTCGTCATATATGTAAAATAAACAAATAAAATCTTTAAAAAAAGAAAGAAAGAAACCTAGGCTAGTAGAAAGAGACGAAATAATAAGATTAATAATAACAATAACTTAGTTCATAAGGTGTTGAAAAGAACTACTAAAGAATTCTTCCATATTCTGATCCAGACTTTAATTATGTAATCCACACACTGAAAAGAATGGCTTACTGAATCCGGGAAAGGCTAAGACACAAAAGTAAATTTGAAATTTAGGTGGCTCGCCAAATTTTAAAATATACTTTAAAACCGAGTTTTTAAACCTGATGTTACCGGACACAATAATCGGTCGTCAAAATCCCCGGGCACGATTTGTTAAGAAAACAAAGATCACTAATAATGAGAAAAAGTATCCTGATGCCAGAGAAATAAATAAATTTAAACAGAAAACAGGTTGCAACTGGACGGACTGTCCGGTCTCTAAAACTGCTTGCAAAACAAAACTCCACCGCAGCCATTAGGTTTCTCCTCCTCCGCCTGCAGCCACTGCGCTGCGAAAAGTATTTAGTGGGGCGGCCGCCTCCAGAGGCGCGACCAGGGAAGGGCTGGGAAGAGGCGGGTCGCAAAAGTCTCACGGCTCACGTGGGCTTGCAGAAAGCAGCTGTGGGGACTGTGTGAAAGGATGCTCATTACCTTCTCCCACCCACCAGTGACTCCCTCGCTGTATTTACCCGACGAGCCCTTGGTGCCGTGGGTGCCACAGCAGCTCCTTAACTAGAGAGCCACAATGCTTTCTCCAGGGTCAGCCTCTCAGGCAGAGCTAGAGCCCACTCTATACAGATCAAAGAGATGACTAATACTGAGCCCTGAGCCACACTTACTACAAAGTCACCCAGGAGACAAGGCCGATTTTTTTTTTAAAGAGGCGCAGAGCCTTCGGTGCGATCCCAGTGACCAAGTGGCCAGAGTGGGGAAATGGGAGCAAGCAGAACAGACCTGTCCAGGCCAAACTTGCAGCCCGCGCCCAGAGGCCATGCCTACAAAGGAACCCATTTGCGTGACAGGGGAGTTTCAGGCCGGGTGGAGGGAGCAACTTCCATGCAAATACTCTCGAGTGGCCAAGTAACCTAAGGGCCTCCGCTGCCGTCGCCCTGGGGTGACCATGAGTTGCAAGCCCTGAGTCCCTCCGAGGCCACCGGGCAGCAAAAGGGACTCCACCCCTTCTTAAGTTTTACTTTTCGTTAGTTTGCAAGCTGGGTATTGTGGCCGCAGCTCCGCCTTCCCTGACCTCCCACCTGCCGGCTGGAACAAAAGCAATTACAACCGGGTCCACCTTTCAGGGGACAACCTAGGGTGGGGGAAGGGGGGACGACAAAGGAGAGACCTGCGTCCTCGCCGTCCATTGCTCCCTTCCACAATCAAGGCGGAAAGGAGCCGCTTCTAGGGTAGAAGCGAGGTGAGGACCGTGGTACCCTGCGCAGGCTCACGGTAGGACTGTCGCTCGGGTCCCGGCACACACCCACGCACCCTGTTCTCAGTGGCGAGCGCTGGACGTAGGGACACCCGTTCCTGCGCTTCCGTGACCCGGGGCAAAGCACTTTCGACGGCCTAGACCTGAGTTTCCTGGTCGGCCCAGGAGGCGGCCACTCCCTGACCCAAGGTCCGGGACTGAGCTAGGTGGCGGCGGGCGGGTACCCACCAGTAGCCGTCGGAGTTCTGGTCGTTGACGGTGCAGCGCCGGGAGTAGTACATCCTGCTGGTGCCCCCGCCGCCGCCCCCGCCGCCCCCGCCGCCGCCACCGCCGTAGGTCATCTCGTAGCGCAGGTCGGGGCCGGACTCCGCGCGGGTCATGCGACCCAGCGTGTTGATCCGCGGGTGGGAGCCGCCGTTGCAGCTCATGTCTGCGGTCACTCAAGAGAGCCGCTCAGCGCCGTGGCATACGCGAGGCGTCGCCTCGGAGCACGCGAGGGGCTCCCGGAGAGGAGCGCGGGACGCGGAGGACTGGCGAGGGCGCAGCGCTCCAGCAGGGCGGAGACTGGGACGGCGACTGGCTGGGCGCGGGAACCGGAGCGGAGCTGTGGCTCGGAGGGCAGCGAGGGCGCAGAGGAGCTGCGTCGCGCCTGGGTGTTGGTGTTGGTCAAGGCGGCGCGAGTCTCCTCCCCGCTGGCACCAGGCGCCCAGGCCACACCTGGTCGGCTTCTTCCCAGGGCGAGGTGCGGCCGCCTCCTCCCCTCGCGTGTCACCGACGCCTGGGGCCGCCCTCTCCAACCTGCGGCTCCGCCCTGCGCCACCAAAGCCTGAGCAGAGGCGAGGGGCGGTGACCTGGTGACTCGATCCCCCTCTGGGGGCCGCGACCCTGGGGGACTTCAGGCTCTAGGAGCCAAACTCCGCCACAGTGGCACACCTTTGGAGGATTTCCTACGCCCCAAGGGAGAGGAAATAAAGTGGACTGGGAGGGCCACTCTGCGGGACGACTCTAGTGAAATACTGACCGTTTGCTTATCCCAGGAAACCCACCACCTTCTATTTAAATCGCCCCAGGAGTTCGATTTCGGTTGTGTAAAAACAATTTTTACAGAGAATCCCTAAAAGGGCTTCTCCAGAAATAATTTGTCACGAGGATAAAGACACTTCCTCTGCTTTCCATTGGATGATAGAACAATATAAGTTACAGTTTATTTTCCCTTTAACTCTTGTTTTCAACAAGAAGCTGTGAAGATCTTAAACATAGGGCCCAACTTTTCAACCTGGAGTCCTGTAATCCTGGCACTCTCGGAAGCAGGATTTAGTTCAAGGCTAGTCTGGGCTCCATAGCAGGACTTCAACTGATACAGAAACAAGACGCGGCTTTCCATTTCTCTAAAAGAATTATGACCACGTTTGATCCATGTAGACTCCTGAGCCCCAACCTGAGTCCCTTTCTGCACCCAAGAACCCTAGACAGATACCATTCCAGATGAGTAACACCCAGCCAGAACATTCCACCGATTTGTTCCAAAGCCACTCCCAGTTAGCAGATGAGTATTATCTATACCCTAGTCTCCACAAACTGGCTTTAGATACAGACCCTTGTACACTAGCCATTAAAAGCTGTTTAGGTAACTTGGCACAGTGTTAACCGCTGTCTAGTAAACACCACTTAAAGATCTTGGTAATAAATATTTCTTGTCAGCCGGGCAGTGGTGGCGAATGCCTTTAATCCCAGCACTTGGGAGGTAGAGGCAGGCAGATTTCTGAGTTCAAGGCCAGCCTGGTCTACAGAGTGAGTTCGAGGACAGCAAGGGCTACACAGAGAAACCCTGTCTCGAAAAACCAAAAAAAAAAAAAAAAAATCTTGTCTTTCTAAATAATGTCTGTTAGCTTTCCTGTTTGTACAATGTATTTCTCAAGGTTTATGAGCTGGCTAAAGCAACACAAAAAGTAAATATCAAACTACATTGGCATGTTGTAAAGGAGAAGTGGAGGTTTTCTAAATATGTGTCCTATCTAATTCTGTGATGATACTTCAAACTTTTGGACACAATTTTTGACAAGAGATCTTGTTTGCACCTTTGCTTCCTGGTTGCCCCGAGCAGACTGACTTAAATCTAAGGAGTCAAATGTACAGTGAGATTAACAGTTTTCCACAGTAAGCTCGCCCATGAATGTCTACCATAATTCGACTACCATCAATGTCCTCTGGTTTCTAATAACGGATTCACCTGGCCAAAAGCATGTAGACAAAAGTGCTTTGTTTAGAAATAGGATCCCTATCCACAAATCAGCCTCCACACAAACAACCCATAATATCTGGAAGACATTTGGAGCGTCAGTAAATAACGCACAGCATTTGATTCGGAATGTTTTCCCTCTTATGCATCTTGTTTGTCCAGCAAATAACTGTAACACATCATATGGAAGGGCCTGTATCAGACTGTCCAAAAGACAACAATGACTAACACACAGCCACTGTCTCACAAATGCTATGGTAGAACCTCAATTTCAACCATTTGGAGATCTCCTTTTTCCAAGACTGAAAAGGACCCACAGCAGACCTGCGAATTCACCTTAAATACAAGCCATTTATCCAGGAAGCACCTCACAGCAAGAAAAGCCCTCCTCTAAGAAAGATAGCTAGTTGAGCTGGGCTGCCCGCACTTCCCCCCTCCCCAGCGTCACAGCTTCCCAGATTCAATCTCTTTACAAAGCAGGGGAAGATGTGAAAGCCCAGCCCACCAGATGTAGATTTGCGGCGCCATTGCTTCCTGACCTACCTCACTGCACCTCACTCTCCTCCAGGTCTTCCCGAGAATACTGGTGGCTCCAAAGCTAACCAAACATGCCTGCCTGGGAAGACAGTGATTTCATTTATCTTTCTCTAAGGTGAGCCAGGAAGATAAAAGGGTGAAATAAGTAGGTTGTCAAGCTAGGGAGGTGGACTCCAGACACACACGCAACCCTAGTTGTCTAGGCTGTTTCAGGTCATGCTAAGGGTGAACATCAGAAGACTGTCGTTCTGATCTTCGTGTTATAACTTACTCAGGCGAGAGCTCAGCTCAGAAAATGGAATATCTGCCTCACCAACTTTCTATAGTAAGGACCGGAGATGAAGTACCACATGGAATCATTCTTTTTTTTTTTTTTTTTTTTTTTTTTGGTTTTTCGAGACAGGGTTTCTCTGGGTAGCCCCGGCTGTCCTGGAACTCACTCTGTAGACCAGGCTGGCCTCGAACTCAGAATCCACCTGCCTCTGCCTCCCAAGTGCTGGGATTAAAGGCATGCACCACCACTGCCGGCGGCGTAATCATTCTTAAAAATGGAAATTGTACATAAAGCTTAGAGTACCACCTACTGAACCAAAAGTTCTTGGCTAGGTGTGAAGTGTCATCTTTATCTCTAGGTCAGAAATCTCCTCCTTTTTAGCATGCATTCCTGTGCTGAGACATATTGGATATCTAGCATGGGCCAGCCCACAGGTTCAATGCTGGACACACAAAGGTAGGTAAGATGCAGCCCTTGCCCTGTAGGAAATCAAAATCTGCGTTAGGAAAGTGATCACAACAGTGTATGTTTCTTACAACCGAGTTTGGGGTTTTGTTGGTTTTGTTTGTTTTGTTTGTTAGTTTTGATTTTTCTAGACAGGGGTTCTCTGGGTAGCCCTGCCTGTCTGGAATTCACTCTGTAGACCAAGCTGATCTCAAAGATCCTTTTGTCACCCCCACCGCCTGCCCCTCCCCCATGCACAGACCCCCACCATACCACACCACACCACACCCCCTTCCCCAGTCCTGGAATGACCACCACTCCCTGGCTTACATCTGGGTTTTAAAAGCACCAGGTTTAGCGTCTGGAAGTCTTCACTTGCTGGGCTGACCGAGGTCAGCTATTTTTTCCCTGCCACTTGTAGATAGCTTCCCATGTAGTGACAGAGACAGTTTCCTGACAGGCAACCTTGTTTCTGGCTAACCTTAGAAATGACCTTGCAGCTAGGAGAGAGCCCTCAGCCTTATCCTGAGCAGATGTACAGAACACCTTGATTTCAATGAGGTTAACACGGGCCATTCGATGGCTCAGAATCCCATGGGACCCACCATTATTTCTTTGTAGTAAGTGACACACTTTTGTTCCAAAACCATTTCTAGCCCTGAGTTCTAGCCAGTTGCCTGCTAGAGAAAGAGTATTTTAATAAATCAGAACAGACAAAACCTTGGGCTATACCTATGTGCAATAAATAAAATGATCGATTAAATTGGCAGAGAATGTTTTACTTACAGAGTGACTACACATGTAGTTCTGGGGAAAAACACTTGTCTGACACATTTAACTCTGGGCTTGATTCAGTGCACTCTGTGTGTGTGTGTGTGTGTGTGTGTGTGTGTGTGTGTAACGTAAGTATATACAACCCTTCCTACTTTTCAGAGAGTTCATTGAGGAAAGCATTTTGATAAAGCAAATAAAATCTATTTAACCCAAAACTCTATTTTTATTGGCTTAGGTTTCCCAATTAACAGGGGAATGTTTCTGTTTTCAATGACTTTAGTCTGTTTATTTTTTTGTTTTGTTTCATTTTGTTGCCGAGAAAGATGGCATACCTTGTAAAAATGTAATGTCTGAGAAGAACATTTCAACTACATTTTCTACTGCAGTAATGAAGTTCTCACACACTCTTTCTGCCTTTGTCTTGGTTTTCAACCTGGTAATAGCTAATAAATTGTGCTGGTTTTCATGGAGTTTGGGTGGTAGCATCTCCTCACATGAAGTCTTGTGAAGGCAGCCAGCAGAAGAAACATCACAATGGGGTTAGTCCTGTAGCCTAGTTGTCTTGGTCTTACTCACCATTCCTGGGCCTCCTCTGAGGCCCTGACCCAAGAGTTTTCCCCCAACATAAGTATCATGTAAACCAAGCTCACATTTTAATAGAAGAAACCAGTGAGACCCAGACATATTAGGCACTTCTCTGAGTTACCTGATATTTCAAATATCAGAATTCTATCTGTTTCTAATCTTGTGTCGCTATGCCCAAATTCCTGTCTAGTCAGGCATGAAAGAACACATTTCTGAGCAAGATTTCATATCCTCTGAATCCAAGAAAATTTTCTATTAATTGTTATTTTCTTAAACTAAGTAAATGGGGTGTCTGGATACACAGTGATAATAAAGTGATATGCCTGCTTCCTGGGGTCACACAAAACATAGGTATTACTATATTTGGTCTTAGGCCTGTTTTTCTTGATGATCTCAGGTCACAAGCATGAGCAGGCAGAGTTCTGTGACATCCCTTTCCCCTCCTACTTTCAGTAAACACAGATTGAGGGAAAAAAGCCTCTTACTGACCATGTACAGAATTTTTGTCATTATTTCTTTATACAGTATAATTATTGTTTCATTATATTGGGTATTATACATAACTTGAGATTACTTAAACCATGCAAGGGACTTGAGTATCTGCATTTTGCTATTTGAACCTCAAAATTAATTCCTGGCTATTACAGACACTGTATTTATTTATTTTGTGTGTGTGTGTGTGTGTGTGTGAGTGTGTGTGTATGTGTGTGTGTGATGCTTATTAATACCAGAAGATAACATCAGGCATCAGTCTTTATTGACTTCCTTGTCTGTGGAAGGGACTCTTGCCATTTGCCACTGTACTGTGTACTGATCTGTACAGCAATCCTCCAGGGGCATCCTCCTGTCTCTGCTTTCCCATCTCACTATAGAAATGCTGGAATTACAGATACACTACTGCACCCAGCTTTTACACGGGTTTCAAGAGTTTGACAAGTGCTTTTTCTAACTGAGCTATCCTCCTGGCTCCTTTGCTCTTGGTTTGGTTTTGAATATAGTCTTCATTGTTCAGAAAAAGTAAAATTGGAGGTCTGCATACTAAACAACATAGATTCAGATTTGAAGTCATAATCTAGTTTCTGAAGTGAAACTAGATTTCATATCTAGTGTCATATCCTAGATATTCACCAACACCCAACATACAAGTCTCTAGTTCCCGAACCATTATCCAAAAGTACACAGTGATGCTCTGCCCCCTACTCCTACCCCCACCCCCACCCCCACCTCAGAAAGAAATATTGGCATCTGGGAGACTAAAGAATGAGGAAAATGACCAAATCCCCAAGTCCGACTATTTTGACACTGAAAGCAGGAGACAAAATAAGAACAACCAACCCAGCAGAGATTATAAAACACACGAAGTGAGCATCTAAATATCTCAGCTGGGGGTGGGGGAGCATTACAATTGAGGCTCCTGATCTAGGGTCCCCAGGAAGGAAACCCCATGCAAAAGTCACTGCCTAAATTCCCAACCAGTGATGGAGCAGCAAACCCCAGTTAGAGTCAAGAACCCAATTAGCAAATCAAAAAAGTTATCTTAGATAAACCTGAGCTTGGAGAACGTTTTTCTTCCAGATTACAAAATGTGTGAGTTGCTATACACCCAACATCAGTGGAGAGAAGGCGAAAAAACTTATCTATAATTACGTCAGTCCCACCCACCCCCACCCCCACCCCTCACCCTCCACCTCTCCACCCCCTCAGGGCCGCAGCACGTGCGTTTTAGTGACTGGTTTTTTGTTTTTGTTTTTGTGGATTTTGGCTTGTTTAGGTGTTGTTTAAGGCTCTTTGTAAATGACCAAGCACCTCCCCTGGAAGTGATGAATTCACCTTTGTTCTAGAATTTTTCATCTCCATTTTAAGTAGGTGTCACTCTTGATGGAAACCAAGGAATGGGAAGGTGGTAAGCAATGACTTAGTGTAAAGCAGTTACAGTCATGATCAGACAGTGTTTAAGAAAACAATCCTACCCTGAGGAATGCAGGCATTTCCTTGTAAGGTCCCCAACAGCCCTGAGCTCTCTGCGTAGGGCTGCAGATGTCAGAGAACAAATTACGTTCTTGCTGTATGAAAGATCCCGACCTACAGACAGCTGAGCTACAGCTGGGTTCCTGAACCGAAGCCTCTCAACTTAAGTGAATTCATCCCTTCCTTTCAACACGAGAAAAGAATTGTGTGAATCACACGGAGAGCTCAAAAGATGGTTTCTGTGAAAGCTTCATTCACTTTGTGCGATGTCTATGCGCTTGCAGGATTTCCCTCTGAAACATCTAAGCCAAACTGTCAGGAGAGAGACACACTTCAAATATAGGAACAGCTAAGCACGTTGCACACAGGCCTCACAAACTGGTGAATCAGTTTTGTCTCACAAAGGTGGGTGTCTAGAGGGACACGTCACTCTCACCAAACCAGCCTGACCGCTCCTGGTTATTTTAAACTACTTAGCAGTTTGGCTTCAAGTGGACTGGAACAAAGCGTCCTTTCCCACCATGGAACCCAGAAGAAATGTCATTTGTCATCGCCCCCAAACCTTTGACTGTGCTTTACTAAATAGGGAAAAAAGATGTTCATGGCTTTAAGAAAAGGGGGAGGAGGAGTTCCTATCTTCTTTAAAAAAAAAAGTCAATATTCCTGTTTACATCCCTGGAAAATGTAATATACAAAAGGAGATGAAGGAACTTGACCTTAAAGAGAGGTTTACATTAATATAAAACGTTTTTATTTCAGTTCTTATTACAAATAAATATTACGGAAATGAGTATAAATTTATTTTTGAATGAAAGAAAACAAATGAAAAGTGTCTTCAATCAATGTGTATGTACACACAACTTGTATGATGTGTGATTGTGTGTCCATTTGGTTGTGTGCCCATGTTCATGTGTGTGAATGCAGATGCTCATATGCCAGGCACTTATGTAGAGGTCGGAGGACAAAGCCTCACTTCCCAGTTTTGTTTAAGCCCAGTCTCTTGTTCACAGATGCTGGCCTGTGAGCTTCTGAGGGCATGGCGGTGTGCATGGGTCTGGGGATGCTAACTTGGGTCCTCACACCTGCTTTATAAATGTCCTCGGTGATGCTAAGTACAAGCATCACCACCATGCACTCCTGAACTTAGTCATCATTTCAAACTGAGACTCCATTAAATACTAACTCCTTGTCTCTCCTTCCTCACCACCCCTCAAACCCCCCCCCATCCTGACCCTACGAGCCTTATAGCCCTAGAGATCATCTATGAGTAGAATCAGATAGTCTTTGTTCATGTCTGGAATATTTCATTGAGCATGATCCTTCAGGGTTTATCCATGCTGCAGCATGTATCAGAATTTCCTTCCCTATTAAGGCTAAATAATACTCCATTGTGTGGACACACCATGTCTTCTTTGTCCACTGCTTTGTTGATGGGCATCTGGATTGAGTCCATCTCTTGGCTATTGTAAACACCACTGGTAGATGATTTTATGTAACGAGTTTATCATAACCCTTTCCTATTACAACTTCCCATCCCTTACAGCTGTCACTCCCCCCCACCCCGCCCTTTGCTCAGCTGTCTGTTATCATCAACCCATCCCCATTTTCTTCTCTAATTGAGTAATTATCTTCTCAATGCAAGCTGTCTCATCAGCTAATCCATTCCATTGCTTGAAGAAAGCAGCTGAAAGCTTTCAGCTTGTCCTCCAGTGAGCCAGCGTCTACCTGATCTCTGCCAGGTGTGAGCCATGGCTTCTCTTGGAGCCTCAGGCTTTCTTTTTTCTTTTCTTTCTTTCTTTTTGTTTTTTTGTTTTTGTTTTTGTTTTGTTTTTCAAAACAGGGTTTCTCTGTATATTCTCTGACTGTCCTGGAACTCACTCTGTAGACCAGGCTGGCCTCGAACTCAGAAATCCACTGCCTCTGCCTCCCAAGTTCTGGGATTAAAAGCATGCGCCAACACTGTCCGACAGTTTTTGTTTTTCTTGTGGTCCTGAGGATGGAACCCAGGGCCTGGCGATGATAGATGAGTGTTCCACACTGAGACTCACTCCCAGACCCCATCATTTTTTAGCTCTTAAACTTGAGGGAGGGATTTGACCTACCAGTTCTTCTAGCTGGACACCCAGTGCAGGAGAAATGCTGCTAGTGTTCTCAGAGAGTTACTGGTCCAAATAAAGCCTCAAAAAGATCACAGTGCCTCCTAAGCCCACCATCACTGCCACACCAACACTACCCTGTCCTTGTCTCATGTTAGAGGCTTTTTTTCCTTGCTGGAGAAGGATAAGCCTCCTAGAGTGCTGCAAGGCAGGCGTGTACTCATTTCTTTGGGTTCTCAAGGCTTCTGCCCTCACATATTGAAAGTCAGTCTCCCGGTTGTCATAAAAGATCTCCACAGAACCTTTTGCGGTGTTCAGACTCTTGGAGTCCCCACTGCTGTTCTTTCAATATCTTTCCAACTTCTAGCTCTGTCACCTAAACACACCTGTCCACCCTAGAGCACACACCACAGTTCAGGGAAAAGTCACAGCTACCTGGAGGGTTAGCTTTTTTCTAGATTTCAGTCAACCTGACACAAGCTATGATCAGTTCCTATTCTGATTTCTCTCAGTGGTAGATTATGAAAAAGAAAACAACAACAACAAACAAACAAACAAAAAAACCCTTTCTTGCTCAAGATGCTTTGGGTCTTAGTGTTTTATCACAGCAATAGAGAACAAACTAAGAGGACTCTGCTCCAGATATAATTGCTAACTGTTCTATCTTTTGTGTGACTTAATCCTGGAGACCAACCCGGGTATTATGAGCTGTAGAGGCTCAGGGGAAGTGATTGGCTTGCCAACAGGATAGCACCAAGTGTGAGATGCAAATTCAGTTCTCTTAATCCAAAAGTGCTGTGCGACGGATGACATTGCTAGAATGTTTCAGTCAGAGAGCATACAGTTGGTGGGTAGCCCCAGGATTCTTACCAAACCCTAATGGTACAAGCTCCAAACTCAAAAAGGGATTAGCTCTGAACTTAGAATAGTCTTCTGTACACTTTTTTATTTTTCAAATTGTTTTCTTCATTGCTGAAAGAAATGTAATGAAAACACTTAAATGACAATAACTCTATAATAAGGAAAAACCAATAGAAGTGTACCGGTGGGTCTGACGCTAAGGTCCTGTTCCCCAATTGGTTCTTGATCCATCAATAAAGATGCTAGCAGCCAATGAGCTGGGAGGAATAGGTGGGACTTCTGAGTCCCCACTACCACCACCACCACCCCCGCAGGCAAGCTAGCACATACAGGTGAAAAGAATAGAGTTTTTGCCATGCTTCAGAGGGAGAAAAGCTAACTAGCCATGTGAGATCTCCCAGAGTGGCCATAGGCTGCCTCTAGGCGGGAGGTTGGGATGTTGAGCTGGGACTGATGGTGGCTGAGCAACTGAAGTTGAGGGCAGATTTAGAGTGCTGATCTGGGAGTACTGAGAATGGCACATTAGCTGGGGTAGATTGGAGGCACCCAACACAGCTGAGTTAAGAAGGCAGGTTGAAATTGAGCAGCATGTATGTGTCTGTGTTTTTCATCCGTAGATCCAATATTCTCTGGGCAGGGGCTGGTAGTGGGGCCCATTCCTGAAGTTTAGATGGGGTAGCAAAAGCTACATACAACACAGAAGCAACTGGCTTCACAGACATAAATCAGGTTCAATGTCTTGTTAATTTGGGACAGACTTAAAACTCCTAGAGGCAGGAGGCTTGCCCCTAGCAATGATCATCTTGCCAGGCCCTGGATGATAAATTCAAACAGTGTATCTCTCCATTTTCCTGTCTTCTTAGCCTGCAGTTCTGTCTGAAAGCCTAGAAGCTCCATCTGCATCCTTTAAGCCCTAGCACAAATCAGTCCGACCCCCACCCATATATGCAGAAGCAGACCTCTTTGCTCCTGACACACACCCACCATTGATCCATGTATGCTTCTTGTTACACAATGAATGTGAAATGCTCCCCACAGATGCACGAATTTGAACACTTAGTCCCCAGCTGGCAATGCTCTTTGGGGAGAGTGGAATGTGGGCTAGCCTAGCTGGAGGAATGGATCCCTTGGGGCTGGTTCTTGAAGGGGGTTGTCAGTCCTGCAAAGTCATGGAAAAGACTGTGTGACATGATTCCCATCCCCCCAGAACAGAGCCAGCAGGGCATAGGCCTCCATGGGTGTTGACAGTTTCGGGGCATGAGGCTTGTTTGTGTGTGTGTGTGTGTGTGTGTGTGTGTGTGTGTAATTTTTACTTCATGTTCCTCCTTTGGGAAATGTTCTCCCTGACAAGGTTATGGGGAATGTCTTTTCTGCCAAGGTTAATGACTCTAAGACAATCAGAGACAGCAGGAGTCTGGGAGGTGAGCGTGTGTCTAAAGTATCAGCAGAATAATAGAAAGCTGTGACCTTCAGTACAACCCTTAAGGCTGTGGGAAAGAACTCTGAAAACAGGAGTTCAAAAATATATCATTTCTCAACTATGTAAAATAATGATGCAGTATGAATTATATGAAGGGCTTCACAGACCTTAAAGAACAAACGCAGCTGCACAACGAGCCAGGTGGTCAGAAAGATATTAATGAAAGAGGTAAAGATATTTGGGGAGTGATGATCACAGAGCAAGATCCTACCCAGCTAAGTTTAATTTTTGTGCTTACAAAGACTGGCAGGTCTCTGAACTCATTTGTAATTGCTGTTTCTTTCTAAGAACATAGGAGCTAGGGTCAGGGAATGCTGATTTGTAGGATAATCAAAAAGGAAGCTGGAGTAAATGACTGAACTGATATGTAAATAAAAGACTGGGCTTTGGTCTGCAAGAGCTGAGCTATCTTGATGTACTATCTGGAGAGCCAGCAGGAGAACACAAGGCTGTCAGCTTGCACCGCACAAATGACTGTTCAAGTCTTTCTTTTCCCAAACACCCCCTTCTTAGAGCCCCTCTCCAACCAAGACTGGCTCATAGCAGGGGATAAGGAACTCTGGTTTCTGACTGTGCTCTTTACTTCCTGATTTCATATATGATATGACCAGCCACCTCATACTTCCACCAATAGGGACAGGAATAGGTCCTGTTGTCATGCCTTTCCCACCAGGACAAATTGTATCCTCTCATCCCTGAGCTGAAATTAGTCCTCCAGCCTTAGAATTGCTTCTGTCATCTAAGTGCACTTTTCTACAGCAGATCACACACCCACCACCTTTTAATAGTAAATCACAACCACGTAAAAGTTGACTTTAAGCTGGTCAGGGTTTTTGTCAATTTGACACAAGCTAGAGTCATCTGAAGAGAGGAAACCTTGGTTAAGAAAGTGCCTTTATCAGTTCATCCCACGTGCTCCACATTCCTCAATCCATCCTCCAATTCAAACAAGTCTCATATCCAACTCAGAACCCACCAAGAGATTTTCATAGACATCATCATGCTTCAGGAGTCAGTGCTCAAGGATCCATGGCCATTCTAAGAATTCATAGACTATAGAAGAGTTTGGTTGCCCTCTCCTTAATCTGCCTTTTGTCCTTCCTCACATTGATAGCTGTCACCCTGGTCCGGGACTTGACCACTCCCTAGGCGCTCTCTGTCTTGTATGTACTTCAGCACCAGGCTGGCCTTCATGAAGTTCTCTCTCTCTCATGTCCTCACCCTAAAAGTACTTTGTCAACCCTCTCTGTCAGCAGATAGGATACACCCTGCCAGCTTGGCCTGTGAAACTCAAGGCTGGAAATCCCACAACTACATTCTAACCTACCCTGCATGCAAATGGTCTTCTCTACCTCTTTTCTTTGGTCCTTATGTTCTTGCCTCTTACAATGCCTCCGACCTGCTCCTCACAAGACCTCATGTCTTTACATCCTAAGACATTCCCAGGTTCCCAAACCCATGATTCTTTCACAACAAAACACTCACCACACCATCTGTTCACTCAACAACTTCTTTGGAGTCCCTCTTATGAACTGTGCTAGATTCCTGGAAAGCAAAACTAAGCAAGTCATACTTTCCATCCTGGAGGGTCGCAGCCTAATAAAACCAAGAGTTGTTACCATTTAGCTTGTGTATATGTTATGGTTTAGATAAGCTGTTGTTCCCCCCACCCACCCACACACTCACTCCCAGAGTTCAAGTCTGAAGACCTGATCTCTAGTTAGTGAATCCAGTCATCAAAAGGTGACTGTATCACGAGAGTTTAGATCCACTCAGTAGATCAATACATTAATGACTTCACAATTAAGTAGAAAATGGGGCCTGATTTGAGGAAGGGGGAGATGGGTCATGCCTTTGAGAGATGTATCCCATGTGAGTCTTGCTCTTCGATCCCTGCTTCCTGGGTGGCAACATCCATCTTCAGCCCTCACTCCCATCACTGCTATGTTCTGATTAGCTGTATGCAGCCCCAGAGAATGAAACCACGAGACCAAAATGAATAAATGGATAAATAAATACATAAATACATAAACAAAAATTCTGTCCTCTTTGTTTTCTCAGGTACCATCTCAGACACAGGAAACAAACAAACATAGTGAACTACATTCCAGGGGCAAAGCACAGCATGTAAGATGCTTTACCATTGACTTCAGAATAATACCATAAGTAACTTTACCTAATCTTGATTTTACTGAGATAAAATAAGTTCATGGACCAGGTTATCACATCATGGTCATTCAGTGTTAATTAGCAAGGCCAACACTCCCAGGTTCTCTTCCTCTCTCTCTTCTCTCCCTTCTCTCTCCATCAGCCTTTGTTTTCTCCCTCCCCTTTCTTCTAAGCTCACGGCCTTTGATAGACCTCTATGGTGTACCCTCTCCTTGCATTTTCTTAACTTGTCATTTAGTACTGCCTATGATCATTTCTTGTTCCCCCAAGTACATTTGTAAATATCATGAGACAACCAAGACTGTCTTATGGGCAGAGTGGGAATCATAGATCTGTTCTAGACACTCTAATGGCCTTGTAAAGTCAACACCTCATTTTTATAGAGGTACGAGGAGCTCAAACATGAGTTAAACAGATCACTAACACTCTCAATAACCCCCTTAACTTTTAAATTATAAGGACCATTTTATTATTTAAAAAATTGTGTATCTGCACCTAAGCAAAAATTATACTTCTGACAGCAACCAATGAAGGAAACAATAATTATGTGTTAGTATTGAGACTGGGCAGGCCAGGAGGTACTAGAGAGCCAAGGAAACTGAAGCCCTTTCCTGGCAGCTATATTTCCTGATGGTCAGAATGTCTCTTCATGGTTAAAATTGTTGAAGCTGCAAGTGGGATCTTCCTGCTTTACTAGAAACCAAGGTGCCACATATGGGTACCAGCAAAAGGGGCTGTATCCACAGGAGACCCCAACTCGATTATAATAGGATTTACTTTGTGAGTTTGACCTTCTCTTTTGTGGGCTTTTAAAAGGATCCTGAGAAACGATGTCCTAAAATGGAAATTGAGTTCATCAGGCTTTGGGAGGGGGGAGAATGATCTACTTAATCCTATAACTATGCCTCAAGCCTGATATATATTCATGAAAATTCCTTAAAAATCTACAATGTGCACAAGTGATGTGGCTCAGTGGGTAAAGGTGTTTGTCACCAAGCCTGATGACTTGAGTTCAATCCCTGGGACCCACATAGCAAAAGGTAACAGGACAGAACAGACTCCCTCAAGTTGTCCTTCGATCTCCACAAGTACATCATGGTGCACATGTGTATACACATACATACACACACACATATACATACCACACACACATAAACCACACACCACACACACATACACACACCACATACCACACATATACACACATACACATAGCACACACCACACACACACACACACCATACATACCACACACATACACCACAGACCACATACATCATTTACACGTACATACACATGTGCACACATACATACATGCATACACACACATTACACACACACATACACACACCACTTATACACATACATATATGCACACATACATTCACACATACACTACTTACACACACATTCAGATGGGCACACATACACACATCACACAATACACCACATACACACCACTTACACACACATACACATGTGTACGCATATACACTCATAAAACACACAATACATATAACACACACACCACACACCACACACAAACACTACACACATCACACACACACAGACTAAACAAACAGGCAGGGATTACACACAAAGCAATGTATCATACAGCTTGCTACCCAGCTCCTACTGTAGATCAGACCACTTTCATTTCTGTTTAAAGCATGTATTTCCCTTTACTATATTAAATATATTTCTGATTAAATATATTTCTGCTTAGATGATCTGTGTCCCTTGGCTGAATCCTTCTTTTAGAAAGACATAACTTGAGGAAAAAACCTTCACCCAGTGACAGTATAATATCTTCACATTTTCCCATGAATTTAGATATATCTTTACATACATTTATATTTGAAGAACTGATGGTGTAGCTAAATAGTAGACTATATGTGTTTACTATGTACCCTGAATTCAATCTCAAACATGGAACCTCCAAATGCTGTATTTTATTACCCATAATTGAACATCTCTGTGCTCTCAAAAATTGTAATTATGGCCATAAAACTTTATGAAGTCTATGGACAGTGCCCCAAAGCCCCATGATACAGCATCTCCTCCCTGAAGCAATCACATCCTATAGGAGAAGAGCCACACATCCAGCAGTGTGCTCACCCAGAGCCCAGGGCAGACAGAATGATGGTACCTTGCAGAGCAGGCTCACCTCACTTAGGCATCCAGGATTCTTTTTGTGAAGGATTCTTTATTTAAGACAAAGTTCTGATGCTTAAATATTTTCAGTAAGAACACAAAGGAGACGGCTGGGCAGATAGCTCAGAGGGTAAGAGCACTTGCATATTACAGGAGTAAATATGAAAATCTAAGTCTGGACCCTCTCTGTACCTTCTTTTAACAAGCCAGGAATAGTCATGTTCACATGTAACCCCAGTGCAGGGGGATTAGAGGCAGAGATGTGAAAATTAGCAGGGCTTGCTGACCAGGTTGCCCACCTGAGAAACAGCAGTTCAGTGGGAGACTGTCTCAAAGCACAGAGTGATAGAACAAGACACCAGATATCCTCCTCTGGCTTCTGGCTCTGTATGCGGCATGCACATAAAACCCACAGGAACATATATGCCACACACACATATGTACATACCACACACATACAAACACACACACACACACACACACACACACACACACGCACGCACACAAGCACACCCCCACCAAATAAAAGTAAATAGAAAGATGATAGATAGATAGATAGATAGATAGATAGATGAAGAATATGAAATAGAAAGGCTGTCTTCATTACACATCAATTATGTATATATCAAGACTCAATGGGTGGGAAGAGACAGCCTAAGAGCACTGGATGCTTTTCCAGAGGAACTAACTGGGTTTGATTCCCTGCACCTACATGTGGTGCACAACCAGCTGTAACTGCAGTCCCAAGGGAATCCCATGGCCTCTTCTGACCTCCATGGGCAGCAAACACACATGCAGTGCACAGACATATGTGCACGCAAAACACAACAGCCATATCAATTTTTGAAATGAAATATTAGAGGATGCTTCAGAGTAAGCCTAGGAAGAGTCACTGTAAGGGCACGCAACGGTCTTGCTGTATAACCAGATGCTTGCTATTTTATTCACATGTTTGATTTTATTTTTGTTTTCTGTTTTTCTTTAATTTTTAAAATTACATTTATTCGTGTGTGTGTGTGTGTGTGTATGTGTGTGTGTGTGTGTGTGTGTGTGTGTGATGAAAATCAAATCCAGGACAGCGTGTGCAGAATTAGATTTAATTTAAAAACTGGTGCTCTGAATTTCTCCTAAACTATTCCAAGGTTTTCCATTTGTGCCAGAAGAACATACATAGTAGTATTGTGTCATCTGTTAAAAGTATATTATGTATTTATTTTATGTGCTTTACCCGCATGCATATATGTGCGTTGTGTGCATGCAATGGGTGACGAATGCCCTGGAACAGGAGTAACAGACAGATGTGAGTACTGAGAATAGAAAGCAGATCATCTGCAAGAACAAGTGCTCTCGACTGCTGAGCCATCTCTCCACCCAGCTCCCATTTTGAGGAATTAGGGGGCTGAGATGTAGCTGGTAGAAGAACACTTTCACAGCACACAGAAAGCCTGGAGTTTAATCCTCAGACCCACACCCAGAAGGTATTAGATGCTACTTACACTCAGAGGGTCACATCTATAAAATCTTTCCGTGATGGATTCCAGGCTCCTCCCAGCTCTGAATAACCCCGTTTCCCTCACTGGTAACTCAATCTCTAACACAATGGCTAGCACATGACAGATCTTGGGAAAAATCTGCTGAACATATGGGATGCCTACTACTTCACAAACACATATGGAGACACAGACACACACTCTATCAAAGAAAAACTCAGACTGAGGATAAAGATCAGTGATAAAGCATGTGCTTAGCGTGTTCAAGGCCCTGGGTTTGATCCCAGCCACCAAAAAGGAGGGAGTGAGGGACATGGATAGAGAGAGGAGGAAGAGGGAAAACCCTAAGACAGAACTTCACGCAAATAATCCATGCAGTCTATCCTTTTGTTGTTTTGTAATATTTCTGTCTTTTAAGACAGGGTCTTACTACCTAGCTTAACCACCAACTTGCCCTTCTGGCTCCTAACATTTTCTTTACTACCCAGTATCTCCTTCCAACCAACAGTCCCTGTGATTTTTGCATCAGGTAGAAGTAAGAACAGGTAGAGGCAGAAGAACCCTGAGTTCCAAGCCAACCTGAGCTATATAATGAGACTTTGCCTAGAAGATACAGAGGAGGAGGAGGAGGAAAAAGAGGAGGAGGAAGAAACAGTAGTAATTAAAGGGATTCCTGGTGACTGGGATGCCTTTTGAAGAGTAAATAGTAAGTCACTCCGGACACTGTGCGGGTGGGGGTGGGAGCATGATCAGCTAGGGAGAGCGAAGCTTGTTAAGGAAGCTTCGCTCCTTAACAAGCCTAAGAAGCTCAAAGTAAAGACGTCTCCTGAAAAGAGGAAGAGAAAAAGCGAAGTGGAGACAGGGAAGTCTCCTTGGTGCACATCCTACAAGTGTACTAAGTTAAAGTAGGCAGAGATACATGGCTTAAATTTGATGCTGATTTATCATTGAAATTCATCAGCCATCAAAGAGATGTTCAAACTCTTGATCAGATGGTTACATAACAAGATTGGCTCCATCTGCTGTTAGGTTGGGTCTGGATCACAATCCCAGAGGCTCAGCTCTGAGCTGTTGGGAAGTGGTGAATGCTTTAAGAGTCAGCGCCTAGTGGCAGGTCTTCTGGTCGTTGGAGGGATGCCCTTGAAGATCTCCAACCTCTCTCTCCTCTTTCCCTGTCCCTGTCCCTGTTCCTGTCTCTGTCACTCTCCCTCTTCCTTTCTCTTTCCCCCTCTCCCTCTCTTCCTCTCCCTTTCTCTCCCAGCTATGAGGTGAGTGGTTTGTGTCTCCCATTCATTCCCCACATTGATGTGATGCTTAGCATGGTCCCCAAAACAAGCCCAGGGACTGACATTCCCAAAATTATCACATCAAATAAACCTTTCCTCTTTATAAGTTGAGCATCTCAGGTACCTTGTTACAGTCATTGAAAGCCAACAAATGAACCATCTGCAGTCTTTGAACTCTATAGCACTCTATCAAACTTGTCCAATTCACATTGGGACATTACAGTAGGTAGCAAAAGAATTGCTTATGACAGTTACCGGGGTAAAATATTAGCAAGCATATTTTCTGTTTGAGGAAATGTATTTCAAGTGGCTGTAATAGGAACTCGTTAGAATCACGTTTGGATTACTTTGGGTGGGAAGTGACACAGAGGGACAAAGAGGGGCTTCTGGAGTGATGGTACCTTTTATTTCTTGGCCTGAGGACATGGCACATCCAATTATGTGCTGATTGTTTGTACCTATTAATCACTGTGTGTCAAACTTCAATGAGAGTTTTACTTAAAATGCCTGCATAGAAATCTCCACATAAACACAAACAATCTCAAAACATATGCATATGAGTGTAGCTGACAGATGGCACATTAACAATGAAGAGTCTGCTGAGTCAAGCATTTGGAATTTCCCATGGGGAACAGGCTGATATAACTATAGGAAATATTGGTGACACCTCAGATCCCAAACTGATCAGTCAGATAAGTGTCCAGGCTCTCTGCAGGTCACGAGGTCATCTAGACTGTACTTTCCTAGTTGTTTTCTTCACTGAGGTCATTAAAGGCCTTATTAAACTGCTGGTAAACAATGAATACAGATTAGTGGTCTATTAACCAAGGTCATGGGTCACTTAGTAGGGATTGTTCAGTAAGCAGTTTCTGATGGACTCACTTAGCACTTGCTACTGTTTGGAGTGGGAGTGTCTTGCAAACCCAGCATGTTATGGGCTTGGCCTTCCACCTGCAACACCACTGGGAAGATGGCGGAACACTTAGTAGATGGAGCCCAGTGGAAGGAGGTTAGGTCACTAGGTCACGAGAGTGTGGCCTTGAAGTGCACCTCCGAACTTTCCTCCTTCTGTTCCCTTCCTGGCTGCCCTAAGATGATTAGATCTCTTCCACCACCATGCATTGTGCTGCCATGTATCCCAAACAAGACTGGAGACCATGAGTGACAGACAGCTCTGAATTCAGCCATTCCTCCATAAAAGTCATTTAGCCCGGCTATCTTGTTACACCACCAGAATGCTAACTGACAGTCCCTAATTAGTCATTGGGAATGCTCAAATCAGCTATAACTATGTCACAGACATATTCTCACCAACAAGGAAGACAGATCCTCCTGTCCATCTATAGAGGATGGAAGTGTCAGAGGCTGCACATCCTTCTCTGGGCCGACTTCAGGTTAGACTTCTTTCCCATCTTAGGCAAGGATTTCCTTCCTCCACTGACATGTATCAGGACTTTCCCCAGGAATTGTGCCAACAGTGTCTACCCTTTCATCCAGCTTTTTTTAAGAATTGGGAGACAGAATCAGTGATTCTATTTATGAAAAGAAAATCCCCAATCATCTTTTGTAGTTGTCTTTCATAGTTAGAGATAAAAATATGTTAAAATTGTGTGATGACGTGGTGTTTAAGGCAAGTTTATTAGCATTTCACAATGTGCACTACTGCTTTGACACTCACAGCCACTTGCAGCCCTACAGAATTCTACAAGAAGTCACATATGAAAGGGTTTCTACAGCTGGAGAGGCGTCTCAGCCAGTCAAGGGCTTGGTGTGCAAGGATGAGAACCTGCGGTCCATCCTCCCAACCCAAGCTTAAAAACAAACAAACAGTAGGTGGGCAGAGTGGCAGAAACTTGTAATCCCAGTGCTAGGGAGGCAGAGATAGGCAGATCTCTGGAGCTTGCTGGCAGACAGGCTAGTCTGTCAACAAGCTGCAGGCTAATTAGAGACCCTGTTTTAATATACAAGGTGGATGATGGCTCTTTAGGAGTGACACCCAAGATCTCTGGCCTACACACACACACACACACACACACACACACACACACACACACACAATTCGGTACATTTAAGAAGTTTGGAAACAGAGTGTGTATTACCAGTCAGCCCAGCCATGCAAAAGTGTCTTAAACCATCCCCATGATCAGTCTTTCCACATCTTGACAAAATGCCTCGGGAAAGGGGCACCTCTTCTCCTTCTCTAAAGGAGAGCCCCAAGAGAGGCTAGTGATCCATCACCCAGGCCTGTTCCTGAAATAAGAAAAGTCATTTAGAAGCCAGCCAACCAGTCAGCCAGCAAACAACAACAACAATAACAAAACAAACAAAAAACCAACAACAACAGCAAAAGCAGCAGGAAACTGCAAGAGGAAGCAGAAGGTAGAGTCTTCCTGTTCAGTCCAGATGAAAGATTCACCCATGGAAAATAGATCTGCTCAAACAAGGCAAGGCCAGCCTGTGGTAGGGCAGGAGAGCAAGGGCAGGGCAAGAAGCCAAATCTGATTAGCAGCCAGGACCAAGTCTTAGAGTTAATCTCAGTATCTCCTTCTTGTAGAGCCAGATGAATTCTTTTGTTAACTATTTCATAAATGCAGGGGGTAGGGTTGATTCGGAAGATGGAACCCGGGTTTCATAAGGACAAAGCACTGAGCCATACAGGTCTGTCACAGGCATATATATTTGACACAGGTAGAAACCTTTAAAGGACTAGTCTATAGCAAGAAAAACCATCAAGTGTCCATTTGGAGACACATTCCCATTCCTACCTTGCTGGAAATGTTTCATGCGCTTAGTTTGATTTCATTGTCTTCTGGTAGAATTGTTTCTAAAACTGCTTCCTGAGCTGACCTACTTGGAGCACCCCCAAGAGTGTCCTTGTTTGTAGTGGCCTGCCTTTCCTAATGCCTTCACTGATGTGTTGTGAAAGACTGGACCCATTGAGCAGATGCATATGATACGGAATCATAAATTCTAAGTGGTGGTGAGGGCACATGCACATGAGTGTGTGCCCATGTGTGTGCATATGCAAGCCAAAGAAGAACAGAGTGCTTTCTTCTGTGAGTCTCTACCTTTATTGATCTGACACAGTCTCCCTGAAGCTGAAACAAAACATTTTGTCTATGCTAACTAGCCAGCAGGTTATTGGGATTCTCCTTTCTCTGCACCCCAATCCTGGGGTTACAGTCACACATAGCCTACAGTTCTAGGGGTTTGGATTCAGGTCTTCAGGTTTACAGAATAAGTGTTCTTACCCTAGGAGCCATCTCACCAACCCTTGGGGAGGGGGGGCAGAGGCTTAAAAATACCATTATTTAAGATAATGACATTTGAAAGCTTCTTTGTGTATGCCTACATTCATTCACGTGCATGCACATGTCTGTTGAGACCAGAGGACAACCTCAGCTATTAGACCTCAGGTGTCAGGCATCTATGCTTTTCTGTTTGAGACAGGGCCTTTCACTGACCTAGAACTCATGGAATAGGGTAGGCTCATTGACTAGTGAGCCCAGGAGTGTGCCTGTCTCTATCTACCTCTCCAGTAATGAGATTACAAAAATGGGTCATCGTGTCCAACATTTTGACAAGAGTTTTACAAGTAAAACTTGGGGCTGGTGCTTGCAATGTAAGTGCTTTACCAACTGAGCCATTACCCTAGCTCAAAAAGTTTCTTTCAAAGAACACATTGTTCTCAATTTGTGAGCTGAAAGTCAACAGGACAACTATTCAGAAAAGGTACAGTTGCTTAGATTTTTATCTTTTTAGTATTCGTATGAAAAAGTACATGCGTTTGTGTGAACACAGATACTTACAAGAGACACTTGACTCGCTAGGCCTGCATTTTGATTAACAAACAAAAGCCGGTAAAATATTAATTAAGAAAGAATGCTATGAAATACTTAGTGCAGTGAGAAGAGGACTGGACTGTGGTTTGGTGAGCAGACCGCTCAACCCAAGAGGGAAGCTCCTTGTCTGGCGTTGCAGGTGATATCAGGTAGAGAAGCCACAGCTTTACTCAGACCTTCAGCTTCTCCAGCTTCTCCAGCTTCTCCAGCTTCTCAGCCACACGGTCTCCATGTTTCCATGTGTTCTGGTGGAAATAACCCATCTTACATAGCCATGTGTGAACCAGGGCTAAGGAAATGGGCATGGCTTCAATCCAAGACTGCAGATAGTCATGATCTCCAACATTTTGGTGCTTTTCGGATAGCCTGGAGCTCCAAGCTTTGGAAAACTCCACCAGCCCTGAGTCCTCTCCCAAAGATTCTCACCCATCTATTCTGGGGTGAGGTTTGGGCAGTCTAATGCAGTTTTACATAATCCCCCCCCCCCCCCCGAAGGATCAGCCATGCAGTCTATTTGATGACAGTCATTGATCCAAGGTCTAGTTCTTGACCTCAATTCTACACTAGAATTGCTCCGGTAGCTTTAAAAATGACACAGCCAAGTCATGTCCTCAGAGATGCTGAATCACCTGGTCCAGAATGCAGCCTGAACAATGGATGCTATCCTATCTCCACAGGTGATGCTCATGCTTCCTCTACCACAATGTCCTGGCCCAGAATCTCTTCCTATGGGAAGCCATCACCATTTTCTTATATTGATGGAGGGAGGAACATTCACCTCCATATCATACATGTGGAGATCAGAGGACAGCTTGTGTGATTGCATCTCTCCTTCTACTGTGAGAGTCTCAGGGACTGAACTCAGGTCATCTACTGAGCCATCTTTTTTTTTTTATGGTTTTTGAGACAGGGTTTCTCTGTGTAGCCCTGGCTGTCCTGGAATTCACTCTGTAGACCAGGCTGGCCTCCAACTCAGAAATCCACCTGCCTCTGCCTCCCACGTGCTGGGATTAAAGGCATGTGCCACCACTGCCCAGCCTACTGAGCAATCTTTTTGGCCCTTATCACCATTCTTAAAGTCCCAAAGCTTTCAGTACTCAACAAGTGCTTGGAGAAAGAACTGCCTGCTGCTGATCACTGCTGTCAGATGGCTGAAAACGGAAAGGCAAGCTTCAGAAATCATGAGCTTTTCATATAAAATTGCTCCAAGAAGGGATTAGAGAGTCAGTGAGGCGGATCAGCTTATAGCAGTGCACGTGGCTCTCTGGAGCTGCTCAACTGTCATTCTAACCCCAGGATGCCTCATCCTCAAGGGTACTATGATAGTAATGAATGTGCTGACTCATACACCAGAGTAATCTCAGCAAGCTACAGACTAAGGCAGAGGGTTGCCAGTTCAAGGCCAGTTCAAGACTATACAGCAAGAACCTGTCAGAAAGAGAGAGAACCTTCTGGAAGGGATCTTACCTACCTGAACTTATTTCTACTGTGGAACTGTATTTTTTAAAAACATTTTTATTTTCTTATCTATTTATTTTTATTTTATGTGCATTGGTGTTTTGCCTGCATGTGTGTCTGAAATTACAGGCAGTTTTGTGCTGCCACGTGGGTGATGGGAATTGAACCCAGGTCTTCTGAAAGAGCAGTCAGTCCTCTTAACCACTGAGCCATCTCTCTGGCCTGCAACTGTATCTTTAAAAGACCAATAATCTCAGCAGAAGACTTCTGGAGCACAGGACAATCTCTTACTAAAAGTTGTGTGCAGATACAGTGGAGGATTGACTATAGCTGAGTTCATACAGATGTGTCTGTTTTCCCTGGTGGATTTAAGCACATCAGGAAAGGAAAAGGATTTCCACTTGGCGTCATTTAACAAGAACATAGTTTTCTTGACTACAGATGTGACATAACCAACTGTTGCAAGCTCCCCAGCCCCAGCCACCACCCCTCACAGACTCACCATTACCATCCCTTTCCTGCCATGATAGATGGTATCCCTCAGACTGTGAGGCTAAGTAAACCCTTCCTCCCTTAGAAATAAGTTGTGTGTACTACAACCCCTCAGAGTATAAAAACCAAACAATCAAAAACGTGAAGGGACATGTGTCTATCTGGGTACCCCCCACCCCTTAGTGTGTAGTACACCGAACAGTTAGACTCGTATGTCCAGCAGAAAATTTCATTTCAAAGAAATCAAGCTAACTTGATTGAACTCAGGGCCTTTCCCATGTTAGCAGAGAATCCTACCACTGAGATAGGCTTCTGCCACTCGTATTTGTCTTACTTCATTTGATTTCATTTTATTTTGATACAGGGTTTGGCTAAGTTGCCCATGCTAATTCTAAACTTGCAAATCTCCACCTGCTGGTAACTGAGATTACAGGCATAAGCCACTGAACTCGAGAACGATCACTTTTAATAAGAAAAAGTCCACACTGCCCTTTTTAAAGAGGCACTTGTAACCCAAGCCTAAGGGTTGGCAGTCAAAGGCATTTCTACACCTACTGGCTTGCAGGGCAGAAGAGCAAGTTTGTACTCTAGCCTGAAATCTCAGTGGCATATTTGTGCTTTCACAAGCAGAGAGAGGTGTTGCAAGCCTGGTGGAGTTTGCCAGGCTCAGCAAAGTTAGTACCAGACAGGTGACTGGCTAGAACAGGTTCCTGGGAACCCCTGTCTGTCCAGCTGTGGCTGATTCTCACAAAGTAGGACTGAACTTGAGTACTCTTTGTATTGGATCATCATTGTTGATTGATAACACAAGGTCCATTAGGAAGGATACAAGCCCTGATACACCCCTTGGGTGCTGGGACTTGACACCTTTGTTTGCAAATTTATCTGCTTGGAAGGTCAGGTGTGAATGGTAAAAGGATGAACTGTTGGGGAAGGTCTCCTGAGCTCATATGCTGGGCTTAAGTGTGAAGCTCAGTGCAAAAATGTGCTTGGTGGGAGCTCCCGCCTGGGTCAGTAGTGAGCAATGAGGCTGTGGGTTTTTCTTATTGTTGTTGTTTTGTTTTTGTTTTTTGTTTTTTGTTTTTTTTTGGTTTTTTTGCTTTTATATCCAAACTGGTAGAACTAACCTTTCTCAAGGACCTATTGTCTCATTTAATCTACCCAAAAACTGGGTAAGGCACATTCTGTTGTTATTTCTTGGATAAGAAGACAGCACCACCAAAAAGCTTAGTGACTTGCCAAAGACCCCAGAGCTTATGTCCTGATCGCAGAACACAGCCCTGGGCTTTCAGAACACGTCTGTAACTGTTCAGCCATTTCTCCAGCTGAGGTGACTTGACTGTCCGTAGACATAGAGCAGTAAGGTGTAGAACCCAGGGTGAGGGGGGTCTTATCCTCACAGAATCCTCTTCACAGAACGCTTGCTGCAGCTTCCCACCCCCTTCCCACTTTAATTTGTGCCTCCTCATAAAGCCGTTTCCCAGGGGTAACCCACTGGGAAGCTTAAAAGGATTTCATGTTTGGGCAAACTCCTTCTGAAAGTGGAACAAGATAGGAAAGCAGGTTCAGACAGGCTGATGAAGGTATCCCTAGAACAGCCTAGATGTTTTAGAAAGGAAATCCTCTCTCCTTGAAAAAAAATAGTTTTGTTTTGTTTCATTTTGGACAAGGTTCCAAGCCAGACCAGAATTCACTGTGTAGCCAGGTCCTGGTAATCTTAGCTTCCCAGGTTCTGGGATTGGAGCATGAGCCAGAACACCAAGTGTTAAGTTCTCTGGCTTTCCCAAGCCTGGAGTTAAGTGTTTCCAAAAGAAGGATGCTACAGAAGAAAAAAAAAAGATAAACCCATCTGTGATACTAGACATGGTGGACCACGATATAATGTCAGCACTCAGAAAGCTAAGACAGGAGGCTCACCGTGAGATTGAGGCCAGCTTGGGCTACAGAGAAAAATCCCTACTCAAAACAAACAAAAAAACAAAAACAACAATAATAAATGTAGGCTTGGTCACATGTGCACATGCACACACATATATTCATAAATATAAAGGTAAAAGATCTTTTTAAATTATAATTCTTTTTTTTTTTATTTTGTTTTTTTGAGACAGGGTTTCTCTGTGTAGCCCTGGCTGTCCTGGAACTCACTCTGTAGACCAGGCTGGCCTCGAACTCAGAAATCCGCCTGCCTCTGCCTCCCAAGTGCTGGGATTAAAGGTGGGCGCCACCACTGCCCGGCTTTAAATTATTATTCTTAAACAGGTCTCATGAGTTGTGTTTTCCTTCAGGCCTCCCCTCTAACCATCCCATTTTAACAACTCTTTGTTCTCAGCCTCTTTTCAGGGAGAAAATGATTGATTTCCATTCCTCCTACTTGTTCTGAGACAAGAGTCCTTAACCTCAGAGCTGCTGACCTGTGGGATGGACAGTTCCCATTGCGAATAGCACATTCTAGGGATTATAGAATCTTTGCAGGATCCCTGGCTTCCAACTACTGGACACAAGCTCGTGACAACCAAGAATGCCCTGTACATGTCTCCCAGTTAGCAATGGGGGCAACCCATCCCCATCTGAGAACCCCTGTTCTGCAAATATTTACATTTTTGCTGAACATTTTCACTTTTACCCATCCATCCTCAAATATTAGGATCTTGTATAAAGTTAGGGTGTTTTTCCCTGTCCTTACCTTTGGAATATCACTGGGAGAAGTTGACCTTGCCCAGGAATTTCCAGAAAGTGCTGTGTGTTGGCAAGTTAGCAGAGGGAACCTGAGCGGACAGATGCACGGACAGGGATTCTGGGATGGGTAGAGATCTGCCCTGCTGCTGTTGCTCCCTAAGTAACAGACTTGGCTTGGTGCCTGTGAGCTTTTCCCTGTAGCTTGTGTGGACCACACACCTCAGACACCAATCTAGTAGTTCCCCAGAGAAAACCAAAAGGCAACCTGATAGTGCTGATAAACCTGAACCACTTCTAAATGCAGCCTGCCTAGAGGCAAAGGGAGATTCTGCTATATCAGCAGAAAAGACAAATTAAGAAAGCTGACGAGGGCTGGGGATGTGGTTCAGTGGTAGAGCACTGACCTACCACAGACAAGGAACGAGGTTCTGTTCTTAGCATGGGGAGAAATAAATTTAAAGTGCTCACTAGAGATCTTAGCTAGTCTTTACCCACAGATACATGGACATACTCTTAATGATACATACATTTCTGATATGAATGGTAAGAAATTCATTGTTTCCATCTTTTGAGTAAAGTTAGGTAAGACACACATGGCCAGCTTCTACTGACCTTGGTCTATGAAGACCAGTAATAACATGTTTCAATAATAGCAATAGCTAACATTTATTGAGTACTTGCTGTATGCCAAAGCATATCAACAGCCTTACCGGTACTATCTTGCTTAAACTTTAGGTTAGCCTTCAGGCCTGCTTGTCATTACTATCTCTGATAGGACAAAACAGACTCACACTAGTCACATTACTTGGTCATTGTCCTATTTCTTGGACAATCTCATAATCCAGGCCATTTGTCCCCAAGGTTTTCGGTCACTGTTGTGTGTGTAGAATTGTTATACATAGCATAAAATTTGCCATCTTAATCATGATAAGTATACAGTTCAGCAATATTAAAATGTGTGCATAGTATTGCCCCACCCACACCACCATCCATCCGCACAGCTCTCTTTATCTTACAAAACTGAACCACTGTAGTCATCAACAAGAGGAAGGTAATTACCATCCTTTGTCTCTGGAGATCTCCATTCCTCTTTCTGTCCCTATGAATTTTGACTATTCTAGGAAAGCCAGGTAGGTGGAATTATGCAGTATTTGTTTTGTGACTGGCTTCTTTCACTTAGTACAATGTCCTCAAGGCTCCTCCATGTTGAACCTGTGTCAGAATTCCCTTCTATTCCATTCAGCAGTATAGCACAGTTTACTTATTCAGCTGCCACCAGTGGGCATCTGGGGTACTTTCACCTTTGGGACGCAACATGGGTGTGCAAATGTTTCTTGTAGACCTTACTTCTAGGCTGTGGTAATGGCTCGGTGGGTAAAGCACTTGTTACACAAATCCGATGATCAGAGTTTTGACCTCTAGAGTCCATGACAGCTGGATGCAGTAGAGCATGCATTTGTAACTCCAGAGTGCCCCTATGGGCACCAGGAGGCAGCTAAGGGAGAATCCTCTGAAACCTAAGGGCCAGCTAGCCTAGTATAGACAGTAGTGAATAAGAAGAGAGACTCTGTTGAGGCCTAATTCTTAAGGATGTTTTCTGACCTCAACACATTCTCCATTCATGTGCCTACGTGCATACACACACACAGAGGGAGAGAGAGAGAGAGGCCCTGCCTCCAATTCTTTCAGTGTATACCCAGAAGTGGAATTGCTAGGTCATATAATTCTGTGCTTACTTTTTCTGAAAGACTACCATTTTGTTTTCCCAAATGGCCAAACCATTTTATGTTCCCAAAAACAATACTCGAGGCTTCCAACTCTCTGCATGTTTGCCAACCCCTGTTCTTTTCTATTTAGTTTTTCGGCTTGGATAACATCCATTCTGGTGTTCATGAGCTGAATCCCTCTGGATTTCAAGTTTGCTAACTAGCCCATGCTAGACCTTTCCGTAAGTTGGTAGTGGTGTTGTATACACGTGTGCACACAATGGACAGATCTTGGTTGTAGTATGGTTAAGATATAAATCACTGTGCTCGGAACCTTCCTCCTGCTCTTTAACAAGCTGGTCAGGAATGCTAGGAAGGCACCAACTGAGTCCATCCTGTTTCTCCGTGATTTCCCCCAGCCTCCTCCCTAGGCAAAACATACCTGCTGCTCTATCTCTCTTCTGCACTGGCTACAGCTCTAGCTGCAAACAGAACAGAAAGAAGCCACATTTAAGAAGAGATTGGCCTGGAAAAAAAAAAAGAGAGAGAGAGAGAGAGAGAGAGATTGGCCTATTTTGAGTCCATTAATGTTAATGGGCCCGATCTTTAGGAAACCTGTTCTGACTTGATCAAGGGTGCTTGGTCTAGGCAAATTCTCCACCTGACATTCAGGTGTGGCAGACAGGACAGTGAGGAGTGACTCACGCTTGCCTGGGAGGCCCTGCCCAAGGAGGGGCCCTTTCTCCTCCTCCTCCTCTGTGTTTTTCCTCTCTGTTTCATGCTCTCTGGCCTCCTTGCTTCCCAGCACCCTGGGAAACAATGGCTGAAATGACACAGGATGACTCATGCCCCATCTGACCCACAGGGAAGGCTGGGTGGTTCTCATCCTGGAGCAGCACAAGGCCTGAATGTCCCAACTCCAAGTCACTGTCCTTTCAGACCACTCTAACGCAAAGACCACCAGACCAGTGTCATCACCCAAGGTGGGAGGTTATTACAATCTGGAACCGGGATGTTGATGCCCCAAGGGCTGTGAATGAAGTTTCCTGCGTATTCTGACCCAGTGTCAGAAGCATAGAATTACAATCTTTTAAGGTTGAATGGGATTTAAGATATACTATATTGTAGAATTTCAAGTTTAAGCCTAGTGGGTAGCTCAGCTGGTAGAGTGCTAGCCTACAAGAATAAAGCCCTGGATTCAATCTCTAGCACTGCCAAAACCAAGGATGGTGATATAATCCCAATGCACAGAAGATTGGAGGCAGAGGGACATATTTGACTATAGTGAATGAGTTTGAAGCCAGCCTGGGCTACATGAGACCCTGTCTCAAAATACTAAGACAATTTTAGGTATAAAGTATGTGTATTCTTGCTTCTATTCCAGTGCTGCCCAGACAAAGCCCATTATTAAAATTTCAGGAAATGAAGAATGTTGCTGAATACTGGCAGTGTGAAATGATTTACATCTCAGACATTGTCAAACATCTGCAGGGTTTGCAGCTCTCTCTTCTACACATTGTTGATCTTCTACAAAGTCTCTATTTCCTACATTCATAAATAAGAATATTGGGGCCGGTGAAGGCAAATGTTTTTACTCAGGGTCGTGGATTCATTTACAACAGAATTTAGAATCCAAATCTTGTGCATCTGATGTCAGTGAGTGGATCCCTAAAGTGTAGACTGGTCACCAAGAGTATGTATTTAAAAGAAAAAGATCCCCCAAAACCCCATGAGGGCCAGTGAGATGCCTGGGTGGGTAAAGGTGCTTGCTATGAACTGAATTTAATACCCAGATCCCGAGTAAAAGTGGAAGAAGAAAAAGGACTCCACAAAGTAGTTTCCTGGCCTCCACATGCAAGCCATAATTCACACCTACACCAAAGCACACATCCATCATACGTGTAGACACACTACAAAAAATTAAATACATAAAAAACAGGAGGAGGATGTTGTCATGGCAGAATGACAAATAGGCACACTGGAAACAGGTTCCAGGGGAAAGCGATTGCCCATTGTCAGTCGTACAATAGTCTAGGCTGAATATTGAGCAATGCTTTCTTGGACACAACTGAGTATTTGCAACATCATCCACTATAGATTTGTTTGCACTCAAGGAAATAGTAGATCTCTGTTGGCTTGAAGAAAACATAGTGATTAAAAAACCATCGAGAAGGATATGTTTTCAGGACTTGCTCTCTTGTAAATGAGAGTTTAAACAAAATTGAATCAACCTTGATGTATGTTCTTTTCCCCTTGTACTTGAAAGGCTTAGGGCCTTTTGAAAAGAATTAATTTTCTTTTTTATTTATAAGGGGGGAGGGTTATGCTATATGTATGTGGGAGAGCAGGATGTGTGTGTGTGTGTGTGTGAGAGAGAGAGAGAGAGAGAGAGAGAAGAGACCACTGGAGCTGGAGTTGTAGGCAGTTGTGAGCCACCAGACAAAGGTGCTAGGAACCAAATTCTGTTCTTCTGGAAAAGCTGCAAACGCTCTTAACCTCTGAGCCATCTCTTAAGTCCTGGTTTGGAACTTTTATTGGAGGGGAAAAAAGGAAGAGAAAGCATGGCTGGTTATAAGACAAAAGCCAGCAAGGAAGTGAGGCCCAGGAAGTGAGGCCCAGGAAATGAAAATCCTCACCAGAGGACTCTTTCTAGGTAGACCACAAGCCTGGACTCACAACCATAGAGAGGCAGACTTCATCTCATTGAGGGCAATGCCCCCTGGGTGGGACATTGAGGGGCATGTTCATGTCACCTGGACCAGTAAGACCAGAACAGGACATAGGAGGAGTCATCAAGCAAGGGGAAAGAGAAAAAGGAATCCCAAACATCTCCAGGAAGGAGGTTGGGATTCCATTTGCTCCACTCTCTGTGACCTTTACAGTTACTCTGGTCAGACCTGCCTGAGGACAAAGAGCAAAATGTGTCAGCAGCCACCAGTACCCTTTCCTCTTTCCCAGAGAGCACACTTAGGTCCAGACTTACCATCTCCACACTATGTCATGTGTGACTGTGACACAGAACAGTTCCTCTCTTCTCCCAGCAGCCTCTCCCCATGCTCCATGACTCTGCATAGTGCTCCACCAGCGAACCACATCCCTAGGTCTGATGGTATCTCTTTGACCTGTCCTGTGCCCTTGGTCTGGTTGGAGTTGTGTCATGATCCCTAATGGCCCTGAGTAAGATAAGCAGTCATGTTAGTCAAAGAAAGAGAAAAACCAGACCCTCCACAGGACACCATCTTGTCCTCACCCAAAAGACAGCTGTGAAAGCAGGCACCCTGGGGAGAGGCCTACAAAGAAGCCAGCCAGGTCAGAGCTGTTAAAGCTCTGAAAGAGGAGAGCCAGACAAGAAGCCACAGAAGCCTTTCCACCTTCAGGTAACGGTGTGGAGAAGTGGAGTGAAATCTATGAGCCCACAGTGTACGGCTGTGTGTGTCCTGGCAGCACTGCTATTAACAGTATGCTTTGAACCAGTGTGTCCTGGCATACACTACTACGTGCAATATGGAAACAGGAGGATCAGCCTGAGCTATATGGTGAACTCAAAGACAATATGGGCTGCACAGTGAGATGAAAGAGAAAGATCAGGAGAGAGAGATGGAAGGGGGAGAGTCAAACATTTACTATGCTCTGGTTGTCAATGTTCTCGTGGGTTCAGATGGCCCTCAACTTAAGATGAGATTGCATCATAGCATGGAGAATTAAAAATATCATTAAAACAAAAGTACATTTACTGCAACTGCCTTATCCCAGATCTAGGCTCAGCAGGCGACATACTGCAGAGTAAAGGTCATGGGGAACCATGGTCCCTGAAGCCCAAAGATAAAAGCACAAAGCCATAGCCTCCCTCCACCCCCCAAAAAAATTCATACTCAAAATCCCAAGTCTGCATACCACTGAACCCACACCCCTTCCACATCATCATAAAATCAAAACGTCTTAAACTGAATGATGGTACCATCACATATCTATCTATACGTAGAAAATCCCTTTTGGAAAAAAAAAATTCATGTAGTGGCTGGAGAGATGGCTCAGCAGTTAAGAGTACTGGATATTCTTCCAGGGGACCCAGGTTCAATTCCCAGCACCCACATGGCAGCTCACAACTGTCTATAACTTCAGGTCCAGGAGATCGGACACCCTCACATAGATATTGTACTGGCTGGTTTTGTGTGTCAACTTGACACAAGCTGAAGTTATCACAGAGAAAGGAGCTTCAGTTGAGAAAATGCCTCCATGAGATCCAGCTGTAAGGCATTTTCTCAATTAGTGATCAAGGGGGTAGGGCCCCTTGTGGGTGGTACCATCTCTAGGCTGGTAGTCTTGGGTTTTATAAGAAAGCAAGCTGAACAAGCCAGGAGAAGGATTCAAGCCAGTAAGAAACATCTCTCCATGGCCTCTGCATCAGCTCTTGCTTCCTGACCTGCTTGAGTTCCAGTCCTGACTTCCTTTGGTGATGAACAGCAGTGTGGAAGTGTAAGCTGAATAAACCCTTTCCTCCCCAACTTGCTTCTTGGTCATGATGTTTGTGCAGGAATAGAAACCCTGACTAAGACAGACATACATGCAGACAAATCACCAATGCATGTGGGATAAATAAACCATATTTTAAAACCACAGGTAAATCACAGGAACAGGAAATAGAGAAAAAGGCAAAAGTTATTATCTACCCTTTGAACAAAATACCAAAGAAATAGCAACGTGCTAAAAGGCCAGCCTTTGGAGTGGTTTCCAATTCATTCCACCCCCTTTGAGATTCCTCCTCCTGACTTTGGAAGCTCTCTGCAGCCTCATTCCTTCCCATAGCCTTTTTTTTTTTTGGCCTGTCATGTCTATTCTTATTAACCAAGCTATTTCACCTGGCCATGTCCTCTGTCGCCTCCTTTCCTGTCTCTTTCCTCTGTTCTCAGCCCCTGTTGCTCTCTGCCAAGATTTTAGTTGTAACCTCTAGAGATGACCCCAACTCTAACCTTGACTTTTACCAAATTCTCATTCTTTTGGGCCATGTTCACTATCTAGGTACAAGAGTGTCATCTCAACCCTTTTCCTCCGAATTGAATGTATTACTTTCACTCCAAGTACAGAATTCTCAAGATGACCTTGGACTCTCTCCCCACCCTTCACCCTCATGGTCGATTTACACCTCCCTAAAGCTCCTCTCCAGCCCTGGGGTTCTTGTTTGTTTGTTTGTTTGGTTTGGTTTGGTTTTTTGAGACAGGGTTTCTCTGTGTAGCCCTGGCTGTCCTGGAACTCACTCTGTAGACCAGGAAGGCCTTGAACTCAGAAATCCGCCTGCCTCTACCTCCCAAGTGCCGGGATTAAAGGTGTGCACCACCACTGCCTGGCAAGTCCTAGGGTTCTTATCCAAGCTCCCAATGTTAATGCAAAACTCAATTAACAGTTGTTCCCACTATCGATTCTAACATCTCAAGATCAGCCCTGATGGATTTCCGCTAGCAAGCTCCCCTAGGGCTTTCCTTTCTGCCTAAACTCCTGCTCTTTCTGCCATTCAAGTCCACAGAAGGGGTACTCTTAACTGAACTCCCTGTTGCTGTTTCCTGCTCACAACTGGAATGTTCCCCATGGGCCCATGCATTAAGGGCTTGGTTGCCAGCTTTTAAAAATGGGGTCTGCTGAAGGACATTATATGTCATTAGAGGCAGCCCTTGAAACAGACCGTGGAACTTCTACAGATTGTTCTTCTCCTTGGTTCCTAGGCTCATGGTATAAGTGGGTTTTGCTCCACCACACATCCCTGCCACCACTGGCTCAAGCTAACACAGCCATTTTGTTAAGGACTCAAACCCCTGAACCTGTGAGATGAGAGATACCTTTTCTTTCTTTTTTTCTTTTTGGATTTATTTATTTATTTCATTTGAGTACACCGTAGCTGTCCTCAGACACACCAGAAGAGGGCATTGGATCCCATTACAGATGGTTGTGAGCCACCATGTGGTTGCTGGGAGTTGAACTCAGGACCTCTAGAAGAGCAGTTGGTGCTCTTAACCACTGAGCCATCTCTCTAGCCCGAAACCTTTTCTTTTTATAAGTTGGTTCTCTCAGGCATTTGTTATGATGCTGGGAAGTTAACGTCACTCTGTTTACTCTCTCCAGATCGACTCCATTGTAGCCTTCCCTGATGAAAGCTACTTCCTCCTCATTCAAAGTCCATTTACATTACCAGGCTCCCTTGGAGTCTTTCTGATACCCTTAACCAGGTGCCCCACAACCCTGTTTTAATCAGGGACACTTGTCCCCTTTTGCCTTGTATCACAGCAATGCCTGCCCTTGCTGTGGCTTCTCCCTTCCTCTACCTCAGGGATGTCACCCACCTTTAGGTGGTCATGCCAGAAACTTCAGAATTGTTCTAGGTCCCTCTCATTCTCTCACATGGCATCCAAGTACCCTCAGATCTGCCTGTGATGACCTCTCTCCTCTCTGACCCTTTTACTCAGCCTCCTTTGCCTGGCTGTGGCTCAGACCATCCCTGTCCAGGAACTGGGGGCAGGGCATCACACATGAGCTAAAATCAGCAGCTTCATGTCTGCACACTGCTTGCTAACTGTGTGCCTCAGGAAGCCCTAAAGTGTTTCTGCACCATGGTTACCTCACTTCTGGAAAGGGCTTGGAAAATAGAACCCTCAACACTCTCAACATTGTGTACAAGTTGAGTAATCCTTATCTCTTATACCAGGAAAGAGAAGTAGTTCTGATTTTGGATTTCTTTCAGATTTTGGGGTGTCAGGACATGTATAATAAGGAATCTTGGAGATAGATCCCAAATCTCATCATTAAATTAATTCATATTCTATGTGTACCTTGTCTACTTAGCCCGAAGATAATTTTATACACCTTCTCTATGACTATACCCATCACATGAGACTGGGTGTGGAGTTTTCTGCTTGTGGTATCACATCAGCACTCAAAAAGTTCAGATTTGGGGTTTTTAACTAGAGATTTTCAATCTATGTGCCTCTATGTGTACATGCACATGTATGTATATGTGTATGGGGAGACACAGAGACAGAGGCAGAAGTATAATAAATTATATTTATTTATTGCTTGCCTTTATTTAAACAATTGCCTCTGGCAGCTAGTTGCTTTGACACAGAAGCAAAGTCTAGTCCCTCTGTTCTAGTTTGCTTTTGTTACTGTGATAAAACACTGACCAAAAGCAATATGGGGAGGAACGGGTTTATTTCATCTTACAGGTACAGTCCATCATCAAGGGAAACCAAGACAGGAGGAACAGAAACAGAAACCACAGAGGAATGCAGCTTACTAGCTTGCTTCCTGCTTCTGTTCAGCTAACTTCCTTATATAATCCAGGACCACCTGCCCAGGAGTGGCACTGCCCAGAGTGGGCTGGACCATTCGCCATTAATTAGCAATCAAGAAAATGTCCCCACAGACATGCCCATAAGTCAATATGGTAGAGGCAATTCCTTAACTGAGGTTCTCTCTTCCCAGGTATGTCAAATTGACACCCAAGAACTGCCAGCACTCCTTGTCCATTTGACACATGAACACCTCATTTTAAACCACCCCCTTTCTGTTCTTACCTGTCTCCATCACCACAAATTAATACCATGTTATAAAATACAGTATAACGTTAAAAGTCCCCTTGTCTTTAGAAATGCCAATGACTTAAAAGTTCAACATCTTGTTAAAATATAGGCTTTTAAAACTTATTAAGGCTTTTTAAAGTTAAAACTTATTAACTGTAGGCTACTGTAAGATAAAATTAAAAAAAAAAAAAGTAAAATATTCTCTTACTCCAAGAAGGAAGAACATGAATACAAAGGCAATGACACCTAAGCCAAACTGAAGTCCAGCCATGTCCCTCAGTGTCTGATGTCTGAGATTTGCAATCTTCTAAGCTCTAGGACTTGCTTTACTCCCCCCCACCCCCCGGCCCTGGATACCCAAATCCATATATGCCACAGCCCCTTATACAAAAGGTGTAGGATTCACAAAGAACCTACTCATACCCTCTTGATTCTTCTTTTCTTTTATTTCTTAAAACAAAACAAAGCAAAACAGGGTCACTAGCAATCCTCAGCCCCCCACCCCCCATTACTTACAGCACCTAATGTAATAATTTAAATGCTATGCAAATCTGGGTTCTACTTTTCTGATTTGGAAATAATGACAAGAAAAGTAAGTGCATGTTAGTATTGGCACAATTTTAAAACATATTGTTGCTGGTAGATTCCATTGATCAGAACCAGCCTTTGGTTATGGAAAGCTGGCTTTACAGAGCTTACTAAAGACTCTACCGACTTCTGTTTCCTCTAGCAGCTGCTAGTATGTTCTATACTACATAATTTCTCAATAAACTCTTAGATACTAACAAACAGAGAAGAAGAGCTGGAGGCAAAGCTCATTTGGTATAAAGCTTGCCTTGTGTTCATGGATCCCTAGGCTTGATACCTAGAACCACACAAGAGTAGGCATAGTGGCTCATGCCTATAATGCCAGCACTAAGGAGGCAGAGGCAGGAGAATTAGAAGTTCAAAGTCATCCTCTGCTACCTAACAAGTTAGATAGCTAGCCTATCTCAAAAAGTGAACTTAAAACAGAGAAAAGGATAGAATAGCAAAACCACAGTAACTAAAGGAATCAACAGAAGCTACCAAGCATAGGTCAGCATTGGAGCCTCAAGGCTTTGGTGAGATGTGTGGGCTTGAATGCTTGTATGTACGTATAAAAATAGGACACTTTTGCAGCAACTGACGTAGGAGATGTACTTAATTAGATGTCTTCTTTTAAAAGACAGATACAGAGGGTTTTGTATTATATGATTTCATTATTGGAGACAAAACTCTGGCCTTTAGCTTCAGCTATAAGGTGAAGGCGAGTTAGACATGCTGGCATAATCCTGCAATCTTGGCATGATGGAGACTGGGGCAGGAGGACTGGGGACACAAAGCCAACCAGGGCTACATCATAAGACTCTATCTTAGAAGAAAAGAGAACAACAAAAAGCTAAGGGTAGACCAGTTGTCTCCAACATCATGGTTCCTTCAACATTCTTTGCTTCCTTTTTGCTAGAAAGTAACTGTAATATGGTTTAAAGGTGTGGAATCCAGCAAGATGACCATGCTTTCCCCATGTTGGTGGCACTGCAACATTAGGAATGGGTATGGATGCTTTCTGAGTTGAGCATTTACCTTTGGAACAAGTCAATACATTCTTTGGCATTTGGTCTTCATCTTTAGTATACGGAATACCAAAAGATGGCATATGTCATCCTTCCCATAGAAAGTGTCTTCTAGCCCATCTTTGTGTTCTGAAGGTAACATGGATTTTTAAATATGGTGTGTATTCATCATATAGTCTCTGTGACTAAAATAAAATAAAATTGACATTTGGGGGCATTTTCTGTTTAAAAGATGGAGAGACATATGGGGGATATACATCAGTGGGAAAAGTACTTACCTTACAGACAAGAAAGCCAGAGTTCAGATTCCTAGCACCCATAAAAATGCAGAGAGGTTGTGGCAACCTGCCTGTAATCCCAGCATGTGGAAAGGAGAAACATGACCAAATCTGAGGCCCTGTCTCAACATCCAAGGTGGAGAGAAATGGAAGAAGATAACTGACATCAACCCTGAGCTGCCTATACATCTATGCACATACAAACATATTTACACACACACAAATACACCATACAAACATACCTACATACTGAACAGTAGATGGAAGAACATGGAATGTTAATCACATATTAAAAGGAATGCAGTAGATAGCATTTATTCTAACATGAAAGTTGTGTATGAATACTGCTTAATTTGAAACTTCAGTTATTGAAGCTGGGGACATGGCTCATCAATAGAGTGGGTAAACCCAGCATGTGTGAGGTAGATCTCACACATGAGTTCAATGCACTAGAACCAAAAACAAAAATGAAATTAAAATCAAAGTTTTATTGCACAATATATCTTAATTTTATAAGAAACTAATGTGTATATGTGTACATAAACATTTTGGTAAGTTTGGCAGAGGGTCTGTGTAAATGCCCAGGGTTGCTGTAACAAAGTACTGTACTGGGGGCTTGAACCACAGATGCATATCTTCTCCTGCATGCCAAAACAGTTGATTTCTCCTGAGGCCTCTCATCTTGTCTCAAATACTGTATCTCCTTCCTGGGTCCTACACAGTCACTCTCTGTGGGGCAGTGATCTGGCAGGCAGTCTGGCACACCGGTTGAGCACAGGCAAACTCTGGGAGACCCCGAGAAGTAATTCGCAAGGGACCGGAATCGTTATGCCAAGGCTCCCGTAAGCTTTTTGGCTCCAGCCACATATCAAGCCCCAGGTAGAGGCGTGGCCACACAGCCCCAAGCCATCCCCGTGCTAGTGAGACACCTAGAGACTTAGCCACGCCCCTTCCCAGTTACTATATCTGCCCTGCCTCTCTGGGAGAGGCAGGAGGTACAGTTCCATCCATGTCACTTTCTTCATAATGAAAATAAACGTTTTAGAACTATAAACTGTCTCTTCATCGGTCCGCTGTGGGAAGCGAGGGATCCAGCCCTCGATTAAGGAGCCGCCTCTAACCTCTCACTGAGGGCTTCCCGGCGCTCCCAGACAGTACCCATTCACCCAAGCCTAAGCAGTTAGCCCAGCGCCCAAGGCAGCTGAGACCCGGTCTGGCAGGAACCCTAGCTGTGCTCAGGTTAACCCATCTGTGGCACCCTGCAGCAACTGTGGTGCCCCGGGCTAGAGAACCCACAGAGACGGCTGCTGTGTGTTCCCCGGGAATGGCCCCCTCCCCCACCCACAGGCAAGGCCCGCAAAGGCTTCCCACAGCCCCCCAACCTGCCCATTGGACTGTGTGGGAAGATGTGCCGCCACTTACTTCCCGACTGTCCTGTCCCACCCAGAGCTGCAGCGCCCTGAGACAGGCACGTGGGGCTTCATTCCACAGTGCCAGGCATGTTCCCAACAACTCTCTGTGTGTGCCTGTGACCTAATCTTTTAATAAAAGCCAATCATATCAGAAAGGGTCCATGATGATGATGTTATTTTAACCCAATTACCTCTACAAAGGCCCTACACCAAATCGGAAGTTCTGAAGTACTAGAGTTAGGAATCTAACAGGAATTTGGGGGTTGCAACACCATTCGATCTAATAACAGTGTCTTGTCTCTAAGAAACATTAGATGGTCAGGAAGTCATTGAAAAGTGAATGAACAAAACAAACAGAATTGCTTTGTTTTCGGTGCAGTGGGGAGTTGGTAGGGTGCTTAGAAGGGCAAACCCAGAGCTGGAAATTCAGCTCAATGGCAGAGCATTTTCCTGGCAAACTTGAACGTAAGGCCCCAAGTTCAAGCCCAACACTATAAGCATGTAAGAGTTGACATCGTTGTGGGTACATTAGGCTACCATGATTGCCCTGTGGTTTAGAGCAGAGGTGAGCCCGAGGGCAGGGAGGTCAGACAAGAGGCTATTTCAGTCCTAGCGTGCAGTGATGAGGAGGCAAGGGTGGTGGCTACAGAACAAAAGCTGGAGTCTCGGGTGTGCCTGACGCTCATTCCCAGCTCCTGTACCTGCTGGTGTGTGCTGAGGGCCACATTCCACCTTCCCCCCTGGGAACAATGGGTCCTCTGGAAACTGGAAAGTCTGTGGCGAAGAGCCTGTGAGATGAGCCTATAAATCCATAGCACCAACAATTCCAGACAACTCCTTTTGATTCATGGTTCCCCGCACCATGCTCCACCCTGGCTCTGCAGCTGGGGCCTCTCGTCTCCAGCAGGACTGGGTTGGTTACCCTGAGATTCTAGGATGTTCACAGAGGTATTCCGCTCATTTCCGCTGAGTCTTAGATTGTGCTTCATCTCTCCTTATCACACCTTTGAAGCATTCGAATGTCTTTTCTTGTCATCTACCTCAGGAAAAGCAGGTGTGGATTCCATACTGTTTCTCCAGGCCCCCCTTGATGAATGCTGTTCTCACAGGGCTGTACCACCCACTGCTCCTGGACCTCTTATACGGTCTGAACAACAAAAAAATGTATTTAGTAATACAGCACCCTCCATGCAGATATCCACCATACAAACTCCCCTATACATTCCAAAACTCTTTGAGATTATACATTGATTGCACTGCCTAATCCAGAACATCCTAGGCACTTGGTAAACTCATGATGGAAAATAGGCAACACTTCCAAAGATCCGTTAGGATGATTTTTTTCCCCTTAAAGCAGGAAATTGGATTAGTTGTTAAAGAGGGCGGATAAATAATATAAACACACATACTTCAATTCATTGAAATGGCCCTGAAGGGCCAGCAAGATGGCTCACTGGGTAAGGGCCCTTTGCTGCCAAGCCTGATGACTTGAGTTCGAATCCTAGGACCCCACAATAGAAGGCAAGAGCCTATTCCTGAAAGTTGTCATCTGACCTCCAAACACATTGCACATGCGCGCGCGTGTACACACACACATACACACACACACACACACACAAGGTAAAAAGTTTTTAAAGGAAGAATGGACCCTCAAGTCCCAGGCTCACCCACACTCTCCTTGTACCCCTAACATAGCTCAAGGAAGATTCAGCCCCATGCTTGGGATTCCAAAAGGAATGTCCTGGGTAGGAGCTGCAGGTGGAGGTGTGTCCTCATGTATAATGATGGAATGGCAATCCTGGGGCAGGGGGCAGCTTCCGTGGTCTGGGTATTCTTTTCTTTGTTCTGTAAAAGCTTAAAGAACTCTCAGATTCACTTGGAATGGCAAAGATCCCCAAAGAGACATCAGTACAGTGAGAAAGAAAAAAAAAAATTGAAGGACTCACACATTCCTACATCAAAACGTGCTGCAAAACAAAAACTTGCTAGTTAGAGCTGTGCTGGAGAGACACCTTGGAGGTTATAAGCACTTGCTGCTCTCCCAGAGGACCGGGGTTTGGTTCCCAGCACCCACATGGGGTGCTCACTCCTGCCAGTAACTCCAGCTCCAGGTGATCTGACACAATCTTCTGGCCTCCGTGAGTATTTTACCCATGAGCACATAACCCTACACAGATACATACACATACACATTAATAAACCTGAAAAAATATCTTTAAAAAAATCCAAAATTGTGTGGTACTGGCATTAGTATAGACACATAGACCAGTAGACTAGACAAATCTAGGAATAAAACTGTACTTAAAATTGTGCTTCTGGTCAAACACTTTCACCAAGTCCATACAGTGAGGTAAAGAACAATTGTTTCAACATTGCTTGCAAGACAGGGTTTCCATACAAATGGACCTCTGTCTTTCACCGTGTGTAAAACATAACTCTGATGGATCAGTGACCTAAAAAGTATTAAAATACTAAAACCTAGTAAAATTCTAAAACTCAGAAGAAAACACGAGTCGGTCATGACCTTGGATGTGTCAGGGGGGGTCTCAGCCATGACATCAGAGCAGGAGTACAAAGGTAAAAATAAGTGAAGGTCAGAACTTAAAACTAGTGAACAGCAAAGGACAGTACCAAGAAAGTAAAGGGGACTCTCTACAATGGGGGGTGATTATCCAGGGTGTTACATAGAGAACTCCAATCGCTCAACAAGAGGATGCATAACACAATTTGTGGAATAGGCAATAGAGTGGGGGGCAGGCTTGTAATCCTAGCACTTGGGAGGAAGAGGCATTGTCAGGGGAGTTTGAATTTTAGTAAGTGTGGGCTTCTTATCAACATCTACTTTCTTTAAACATCTCTGCAGCTTCTTCTTGGATGATTTTAAGCCTTCCACTGGATCAGAAAGGGATTTTCATGACTGTCCACTATCAAGTGGACGAGTAAGGTACCTTCCAACTGGACATGTTCTCAGGTATTTAAAACTCCTAAATGAAATGAGCTTCTCCAAAAGCACAAATAAAAGGGTGTGGCGCGACATGATGCGACATGACTAGTACTTCCTTTGCCTTAAGAAAGGGTCTTCCCCCACCCCATACTCCTGGAGACTGATCCACCAACCAAAGAATACACATGGAGGGACCCATGGTGCAGGCCACATGTGCGGCAGAGGAGGGTCTTGTTAGCCATCAGGGGGAGGAGAGGCCCTTGGGCCTGAGAGTGTTAGATCCCCCAGTAAAGGAGAATGCCAAGGAGGGAAGACGAGAGTGGGTGGGTGGGTGGGTGAGGGAATACCCCCATAGTGGCAGGAGGAGGGGGGGAGGGAATAGGGAGGTTCCAAAGGGGAGATCTGGAAAGGGGGAAACATTTGAAATATAAATAAAGTATGAAAAATTTTTTAAAAAATTAAAAAAATTAAAAAAGAGAGGGTCTTTAATGGCACTTCTGTTCAGCAGCTCTGGGTGGACTTGACAAGAGAGCATCTTCATTTAGAACTGTTTTCTCTTGGTTCCTTTGTCTTAAGTGGTATTCCTCAGCTACCCCAATCAGTTGGTCTCAAATGCTCGATCCTAGGACAACAGTGCCTGAGGAGAAGTAGATCCAGTTGGCATCCCATCTTTCATAACAAAGCAAATTATATATCTCACATGTATAATTATTTATTTTGTGGCACTGTGCCATCACATACATAAACAAAGACTTTGAGAAAATTTACTAGCTTTTCTGGGAGTGTCTCCCCAAAATGGGAGTGTCTCATTTTTCTGGGAGTGTAATTTTTAGCCTAACCAATTACTAAGATGAAGATGATCCTACAGGGAGATTGCTAGTTTGTTGTCATGTAACGCACTCAGAAATTCCTCTCATTAATTTTTTTCTTCTTATGTAAAATTGCCAAAAGTATGTTCATTATTCCAGCATGTGTGAAGGATAATTGTGGCGTCTTTGATACAAACGCAAACAGTACGGAGAGGGCTGGGAGGTGGCTCCGTGGATAAAGAACTTGCTGTACAACACAAGGACCTGAGTTAGGATCTTCAACATCCACATAAAAGCCAGGTGTGGTGGCACATGCCTGTGACCCAGGCAGAGACAGGCAGATTCCCGGGGCTTGCTGGTGAGCCAGACCAACCAAAATGGCAAGTTCTAGGTTCAGTGGGAGATCCTGTCTCAAAAAGTAAGGTGGAGAGCCAGTGAGGTAGCTTGTCAGATAAAAGCATTTGCCTGCAAGCCTAACAGCCCGAGTTCGAGCCCCAGAATGCATAGAAGAAAAAAAATTATCTTTGTTTTTTACTTTGTTTAAAACAACAACAACAAAAACACTCCTACCATAAGGCAGGAGGTAGAGACAGGAGAGAAATTCCCCCAGAAGCTCATAGGCCGGCTAGCAGCAGAAACAAGAACCCCCTGCTTCGCCAGGGTGGAAGGAAATAGCTGACTCTGGAAAATTGTCCTCTGACCTCCATACATGAGCTGAGACACAGTGTGCCTGCAGTCACAGTCTCACACACACACACACACACACACACACACACACACACGCACATACACACACACACACACACACACACACACGACAGATTAAAAACTAATACATAAGTACACATAGAGGAGACGTCTCAATGTCAGCCTCTGGCACACACTGTAAGCTAGCGTTACAGACAGCCTGATAGTAACACAGAAGTGAGTAGGGGGTAGGAGATGGGTGGGGATGAGAAGGTTCCCTAGAAGGAGGGAAAGATTCTGAGGGAGCATGACTTCCTTCAGGTGAGGGATCAACGGTTCTCATTTGGACAAAGGCAAGTGAGTGACTTTTCAGCTACAAAATCAGGGCAACCACTCCAAGAGTATGCTAAGCTATAAGAAAGGATTTGGTTGTGTGTGGAGTTTGGGGGTGACCACTTGTAGGTAAATAGTGGTGTGGGGGGAGAGGGGAATGGGTGAGAAGTGAGATCCAGGAACGCAGGACCTGGAGATACCAGGCATTCTAGGACTTCTGCCTTTCACCTTCATGTGCAAGCAACAGTGCAAGCCACCTCCGTTAGTTCCCCTTCGCCTTGAAATATTCACCCTGAACTGGGTTATTGGATTGTAAATCTGATGGAGGGAAAGCAAGCCATCTCAGAAGCCACAGAACAAGAAGTCTTAAAACAACCAGAAAGCCACTGGCATGAAAATAGTCCCCTTGACACCTCTTATTCCCAGTTTCCCAAAAGGACCCATTTATTACAGTCAAGAGGGGCATTTATCATATGACAATTAGCAGTGGATTCTGTGGTGGTTATTCCTGGATGGACAATGAGTGCTACCCAGGTTCTGTCACGGGTCTTCAGACATCCAGACCCTGGAATGAGGAGGTAGGGGGCAAAGTCAGGAGCATGGCTGAGAAGGTGTGGGGGCCGAGCAAGTGTGTAGCAGGAAGAATGTGAGGAAAGAGGAGGAAGGACTCTGGAGAACTGACTGTGCGCATGTATGTGTGTGTGTGTGTGTGTGTGTGTATGCGCGCGCGCACGCCAGCACATGCTTGCATGCACGTGTGTAGTGATTTGAATGAGAATGGCCCCCTCAGGCCCATCTATTTGAAGGTTTGATTTCCAATTGGTAGACTCCTTAGGTAAGGAATAGGAGGTGTGTCCTTGTTGGAGGAGGAAGTGTGTCCCTAGGGGTGAGCTTGGAGGTTTCAAATTTCTAGGCCATTCCAGTTAGTCCCCTCTTTGCCTCCTGCTTATGGATCATATGTAAGCTCTCAGTTACCACTCCAGCACCATGCCCACTGCCATGCTCCCTGCTTTGATGGTCATGAATTCTTAGACCCTGTGGAATCATAAGTCCCAGTAGTTTTCTTTTATAAGTCTGTGGGTTTAAGGCCATCCTAGTCCACAGACTGAGCTCCAGGACAACCAGGACTATATAGTGAGATTCTGGAGAGAGATAGATAGATAGATAGATAGATAGATAGATAGATAGATAGATGGATAGAGAGAGAGATTGATTCAGTTATTCAACAAATTGCGTTCATCACAGCAGGAATGTGTATCAGAGAAACCATGTTCCTTTAATTTCCTTCTAGACTGTATTCAGCACGTGTGGAGCCTTGTGTTTGAACTACAATAAGGGAGAGAGAAAGTGGGAGGGAGAGAAAGAGGGGAGAGAGAGAAGGGAAAGGAAGGAGAGGGAGAAAAGAGGAGTGGAGGGAGGGAGGGGAGGAGAGGAGAATTAGCAGAATGGTTCTCACTCTCAGATATTGGTTATTTATTGCTGTGTAACACATCACCCCACAGCTTAAACACTGTTGTATTTGTTCATAATTCCACGACAGCAATTCAGGCTCAACTACACTGGTACCCTTTCCACCAGGACTCAGGCCTCATGCCAGGAGTTCTGATTTCATCCATCTGGAAGAAGACCCCATTCATTGGCAAAAGACTCAAAAGCTCCCAGGCGATGTACAGCCAAACCTAAAGTCTACTGAGAGGAAGTGGGCGGGTAAGTGTTTGGGGGGGGGAGAATCGTGAGGATGGAGGGGCAAAGGGAAGAAGAGTGAGCAAACAGCACTAAGGTGTGTGCTGTGTGGGAAACTCCTATTCTGTATGCTAGCTTTTTACAGGTGTAATTATAAAGAGCTTGGGTAGAGTAAGAGTGGCTAATGCTGCTCCAGAAGCCATAGGTCATTAGATGAAAACCACATTGTCAGATGTGGGATAGCTCCCTATGGCGACTGGTCAAGGAAGCCCCAGATACGCCCAAAACAACACAGGCTGTTGCCATTGCTCTTGGTTACCCAGCTTAAGAGAGGTGTGGTGGTTTGAAACTAAATCTCTCCCCCACCCCCCATAGGCCCACAGGGAGTGGCACTATTAGGAGATGTGGCCTTGTTGTAGTTGGTGGCCTTGCTGGAGGAAGTGTGTCACTGGGGGAGGGGAGCTGGTTGAGGTCTCAGAAGCTCAAGTCAGTTCTCTGCCTGCTGCTGCCTGTAGATCAAGATGTAGAACTCTCAGCTCCTTCTCCAGCACCATGTCTGCCTGCATGCTGGCCATGTTTCCTGCCATGATGATAATGAACTGAACCTCTAAACTGTAAGCCAGCCCCAATTAAATTTTGTCCTTTATAAGAGCTGCCGTGGTCATGATGTCCCTTCACAGCAATAGAAACCCCGAGACAAGAGGTAAACTTCACAGTTGTAGACTTCAACACACAGTACCTTTAGTAACAAAGAGATATTGAAATGGAACTGATGTAGACTCTTCCTCCTGGCTGGCTAACTTTCCTAATGTTGGAAGGTGCTATACAGACTTCTGGGAGGAGGAAAGTCATCACTAGTCCCACCAATTACAAACCCTGTAAGCTACAATACCAACCTGCCAGGCAAGATGTGGCCCCCCAGTGTGCAATAGTGGCATTACTGTTATAGGGTTAGCCAAGGTCTCTTCCACAAGAAACAATTCATGCCTGGTACTGAAAACTTGGTAAAGCTCATAGCTAGGTCGTTGACCCTAAGGGGGAACTACTGTTGTTTTGCTAACTAAACATGGTGTCAAGCAACCTTCTAAGTATCTATGTTTATATACACATAGGTTAGTGCTGTTCTCAGCCTTGGCCAAAAAAGTTTCTCTTTCTTCCCACTGTGACAGTTAACACAGATACTCCTACCTGGTCAAAGTGTGACAATAAGTGACTATTAGGCGATCAGCCCTAAGCTGACATTTATATCACCTCCTCCAAAGCTCAGGGAACATGTCAGAACATATGAGAGCCAGAGGACAGAGGGGAGTGCCGTGAAATGGTGTTCTCTGTACATGGCACAGTTGTAGGCATGAACTCAGAGCAGCTGTGGTCACTCGCCCAAGATGGAAACCACCAACCTTCCAGGACAGATGGGGGATACACTCAGGAGGACTCACTCTTCTGAGGCACTTAATGGTTGTTGGGGGTGGGGAAGTTATTTCCCTCAGTGATACAGCCGTTCCTAAGTTTGCCCATGCTTAAATAAATGACCCCTGGCTTGTGCTCATGTAAGCAACCCTGATAAACCTCAGTGGGTCACACACACACACACACACACACACACACACACACACACCATAAAAATAGAAGGGATAGTGATTTTGTTTCAGAAGAAAAGCAAAATCACCGGTATAGCACATCACTGTCAAATACAACCTAGTGAACATAATTCTTTCCAGATGAAGTAAAGTTAAAAGACTTTAAGAACTATGAGATCCATGCCAGGCATGGAAAGTCATGCCTATAACCCCTGCACCTGGGAGGTCAAAATAGGAGGATTAGAAGTTAAAATTCATCCTCAGGATACATAGTGAGTTCAAAGTTAGCCTGAGACAAATGAAGGCCAGTCTCAAATAAATAAATACATAAACAAATAAATAAATAAAACTGGTTTGGTGACAGATGCCTCTCTGTAATCCCAGCTACTTGGGAGGCTTAAGCCAGGAGAAAATGTGATTTTTCTCTACAGGTGTAAGATCTGTCTGGAAAAGATAGTGAGGATCAGTATTTTAAAATGTATACATGACTAGAGAGTTGGCTTGGCACTTAAGAGTGCTTGTTGCTCTTTCAGCGAACTCAGTTAGATTCCCAGTGCCCACATTGTGGTATTAACCATAACCATAACCATAACTCTAGCTCCAGGGGATTTGACACCTTTCCAAATCTTCTCAGCTACCAGACATGCAGGTGGTAGTTATACATTTGGGCAAAACACTCATACACATAAAATAAACAAATCTAAAAAATCTTTAATGTGGAAATAAATGAAATCACATAAATGTAAACAAAATGGTGAAATCCATAACACTCTTCTATCTCAGAGTGGATAAGCCAAGCATCTCCGTTCTCCATGTTTTCACTCAACATGTCACTAGAAGCCCTCATCTTGCAAATAATACAAGGAAAATAAATAAAAAGAATATAGATTTAGAAGAAAAGAAGAACTGTACCCATAGACAACATGACCCTGTAGATGGGCAATTCCAAGGCAAACTAGATCAGCATAGTCATAGGACATAAAGCTAATACATAAAAAATCTTTTTCAATATATTAACAATGCACAATCCAAAAATGAGTTTAGGGCTGGGAGTGAAGCCCAGAGATAGAGTACACGCCTAGAATTTTTGAGGTCCTAGGTCCAATCTCCAGCACCAAAGAAGGAAAAAAGAAAGAATAGTTTTCTTTAATCAAAAAACAATCCCAGGGTGCTGAGGATGTCACCCAGGTGTTAGCGTGCTGGTCTAGCATAGAATCTAGAGTAAACTTACTAACAGTCAAGCTCGCCTAATGTCCTGCAGATGCGACAAGGTCATGCATCTGATGAGCTTTAGAGTAAACAGGATGTAGGCATAGACACAGACCTGTGCACACTATAGACACAGACCTATGCACACCATAGACACAGACCTGTGCACACCATAGACACAGACCTGTGCACACCATAGACACAGACCTGTGCACACCATAGACACAGACCTGTGCACACTATAGACACAGACCTGTGCACACCATAGACACAGACCTATGCACACTATAGACACAGACCTATGCACACTATAATTTGTTGGGAAGCTACAAAGGCAAGTGGACAGAGGGAAAGATAAGATGTATCTCTACTAGGTGATGTATACATTACTGTATACAGTACTCCTGGCTGCTCAACCAGTGAGGAAAGGAGGAAGGGTCTTGCATTATTGTGATTAAAAAACAAAGACAAGGGCTGGAGAGATAGCTTAGCAGTTAGGAGCACTGACTGCTCTTCCAGAGGTCCTGAGTTCAATTCCCAGCAACCACATGGTGGCTCACAACCATCTGTAATGGGATCTGATGCCCTCTTCTGGTGTGTCTGAAGACAGCAACAGTGTACTCATATAAATAAAATAAATAATTCTTTTTTAAAAAAAAAAAGGGGGGGGACAAAACTGTTTCCAGAGGGGCTGAAATTATGGCTCTGAGTTTAAAAAGACCCCAGTGTAAGACCCATGTCAGGCATCTTACAATCACCTGTAACTCCAGCTCCAAGAGATCTGATGCTCTCTTTTGGCTTCCAAAGGTACCTGCACCCATGTGCATATTCCTATAACACACACACACACACACACACACCTAAAAATAAATAAATCCTGGGGCTGGAGAGATGGCTCAATGGTTAAAAGCAATGGTCACTTTTCCAAAGGTCCCAAGTTCAAGTCCCATCACTCACGTGGTGGCTCACAACCATTCCAGAGCCCTCTTCTGGTATGTAGACATACATGCAGACAAAGCACCCATATACATAAACACATCTTTAAACATTAAACATAAAATAAATCTTTTAAGCGTTTTAAGATTTCCTTCCTGGGCCTTATAAATTCCTTACTTCCATCAGCTGGGTTTTTGTGAGCTAACTTGGAACTCATCCAGAAGCTTATCTTCATTGATTTTTCTTGATCATGCTATATTAGTTATTTTGTTTTTGCTTTGTTTTGTTTTGTCTTTTGTTTTTTTTCTTTTTTTGCTGTGATAAAATACCATGAACAAATACCATGCAACCTGAGAAGAAGGATCTTTTTTGGTTGATTTTGGGTTTGTAAAAGACTTGTTTGTTTTGCTTATTGCTGGCTGGTCACGTGTTCATCCATACACAGGAATCAGAGAGAGAATGAGAGGGGGAGGGGAAGGTTTGAATCCTCAAAATCTGTTCCTTGCCATGCTTCCTCCATCAATGCTGTATCTCTTAAAGGTTTCAGAACCTTCCCTGAACAGCGAACACTGGAGACCAAGTGTTCAAACACATGAGCCTGTGGGATCCATCTCATTCAAACGACCACACACACTTACAAGTCATACTTTGAATTCTCCGTTACATGATTAACTCTGGCTGGACTCTATTACATCTGAAGTGAGTTTCTGGCACGCCCATGCTGGGTTGAGCAGTGTAACTCTAAATGCCCTCTTTGGTGCTTCTTGCTCACTCTCAGTTTGGTGCAAGGGTTGGGGGATGCTGGGAGGGGGAGTGGAAACCTTCAGCTTCACCAGCAGCCTCAGTGTTCTGTAGTTCATGACCAAAGCAACTTGGGGTGGAAAGTGTTTATTCTACCTACATGTCTATATCATTGTACATCATCAAAGGAAGTCAGGACAGGAACCCACAACCCAGCAGGAACCTGGAGGCAGGAACTGATGCAAAGGCCATGGAGGAGTGCTACTTACTGGCTTGTTCAGCCTGCTTTCTTATAGAAGCAAAGCCCACTAGCCTAGGGTTGGCACTACCCACAATGGGCTGGACCCTCCCCATCAATAACTAATTAAGAAAAATGCCCTACAGGCTTGCCTACAGCCCTATCTTATGAAGCCCCTCTCTCTCTCTCTCTCTCTCTCTCTCTCTCTCTCTCTCTCTCTCTCTCATATTTTGTGTATTTTTCCTTCGTGTGTGTGCACCACGCATGCTGGTGCTTGAGGAGGGTGTGTGTGTGTGTGTGTGTGTGTGTGTGTGTGTGTATGTGTGTGTGTTGGGAATCAAACCCAGGTTATTTGCAACAGCAACCTGTGCTCTTAACCACTGAGACCACTCTCCAGCCCTGGAATCATTCTCTTAATTGAGGTTCTCTCCTCTCAGATGACTTCAGTTTATGTCAAGTTGACGTAAAACTAGCCAGCAGAGCCAGCTGCTTACTGGATTGTTCCCCATGGCTTGGTTAAATATCTCCAGGACCCCCTGTCCAGGGCTGGTACAGTGGGCTGAGGGCTGATACCACCTACAGTGGGCTGGCTCCTTCTACATCAATCATTATTCAAGAAAGCACCCCCCAGATCTACCTATAGGCCAATCTGAATGATGCATTTTTCTCATCTGAGGTTGCTTCTTCCCAAGTGACTAACCAGAACACCATTTTACCCAGAGTCTTTTCCGTGTGTGGTGCAAATGTGTGCATGCATGTGATGCATGCACATGAACATACAGGTGCATGTGCTCATGAAAACATGTGCAGAGGCAGGAGCAGGACATTAGGTCCTCCTGTATTATGTTCCATCTTTTTGATCTTGATACAGGGTTTTTCGGTAAATCTGACATTTATTATTTTGTTAAATCTGCTCTCGGGATCCACTCATCTCTTTCCCCCAGTGCTGGTGTTACAGGCATTCACAGCAATACCTAGCTTTTCACATGTGAGCTGGGTATGTGAACTCTCACCCACTGAGTCTCTCCCCAGCCATTAGAAGTCTTTGCTTGTTTGGTTAGTTGGTTTGGTTTGGTTTTCAAGACAGGCTTTCTCTGTGTAGCCCTGGCTGTTCTAGAACACACTCTGTAGACCAGGTTGGCCTTAGACTCAGAGGTCAGCCTGCCACCTGAGTGCTGGGATTAAAGGCACAGGCCACCATGCCTTTAGAAATCTTAACAGACTCTTTTTTATAAAATAGAATTTATTAAGCTGACCTTAAAAGTTATAGAGAAAAACAACAACGAAGACAAACCAAACAATTTCAGAAAATGACAAAGTTGTCTCTATTGCCTGATTTTAAAACTTACTGTAAGGCTGAAGGCATCTAGAGAGTCATGCATTGCACAAGTGCAGTCACACAGAACAGAGGAGCAGAACCCACAAAGCAGGAGACCTTGAACGTCAGACCAGAACTGATGCCCAAACTGTCTCCCAGGAAATCCTTACTGAACACCTTTGCTCAGACACTTGTGTGTTTGCGGCTAAATTTGGGCCCATTGCATAAACTTGTCTGCTATTTTGGACACCTTAGCCAAAAATGTTCTCTGTGTTACCAGGTTTATCAGGCTCTGAGTTCCTCTGAAAAAAGCCCTTCCTGTCACAAGGATAAGCACCAGCAATAAAAAGACAGTGGATGAAGTGGAGCTCAGAGCAACTGAGCAACCCCAGATGGGTTCTGGGTTTGGGTGTTGTTTTATTTTGTTTAGTTTGAGACAGGATGTCAGGATTGCTCGGGCTATCTTCAAGCCCAGGGCAATCCTCCTGGCTCAGCTTCTGAAGTGCTGGAATTACAGGCATTGATCTACCATACCCACCTCCAAGTGGCTTCTGAACTCTGGTTTTATTTTACACAGCAGTATCTAGAGAACTTTCGTGCTGTGCTGTGAACTCTTGGGTGTAGCTGTGATCAGCCATTTGTTTGTTTTGAAGGCGTGACAAGGAAAATGAACCCTTCCCAGAGCTTTTCACCACCAGGCCTCTGGGACTGAGGGCTGAGAGTGTCTCTAAAATCCTAGTTCAGCACTGTGGTGTGGTGCTTCACACACCTAGAGCCTCAGTACATGCTTGTCCCGGCAGCCACAATGTCATCAGTCAGGACCAAGCCTGTCTGCCCAGGATGCCACCTGAAACCAAACTTTCCAGGATGGTGGTATACCTTAGGGAATGAGCATGCCAGGAGGGTAGGGTCTGTACCTGCCTTCTGGATGGCCTCCAGCGGTTGGCATGGTTTTCTTCATTGTAGTTCAGGAATCGGTGTGGAGAGCAGCAAGTGTCTCTTCCCTGTCAGTGGTGGCTAATTCAGCGGGCTGGCTGCACAAGCTCCTCTACGGACAGACATTCCTTCTGTTTAAGGACTGCTGCAAAGAAAAGTAAATCTTTCCCAGGAGGTCAATGAAAGGAAACTATATTTTAAAACAAGGATATATCCAATGTGCTTTTCAAGTCATCCCTTACAAACACTAATGTTGAATTTAATAATTGTCAGGCAACATATGCCTATAATCCCTGGCACTTGAGTTGCTGAGGTAGGAGAATTGCCTTGAGTTTGAGGGCAGCTGGACTACATACATGTTAAGTACCAGTCTAACTAGGGCTACATAGCAAGACCGTGTGTGTGTGTGTGTGTGTGTGTGTGTGTGTGTGTGTGTATCAGCTTGGGGATTGGGGTGTCTTCTTATAAGGGTACATTTCCTCCTGCCAAACAAATTAAACTTTGAAATCTCTATTTTGGTCAATAACAATACTTTATTTTAGAATTTGCCAGTGCTCTTAGCAGAGGCATTAAATCACATTCTTTACATCAAGAAAGAAATCACAGTTAAGAGATTACAGCTCAATATTCATTAGCTCCCATAATGTTCTGCTTGCAAATTTCAAGTTTGTCAAGGCAAAATACAGCAGGCGTGGTAGTGAATACCTTCAATCCTGGTGCTTGGGAGGTGGAAGCAGACAGAGGTCTCTGAATTCAAGGTCAGCCTGGTCTACATGGTGAGTTCCCGGTCAGCCAGAACTACAGAGTGAGACCCTGTCTCAAAGAATCATAAATAAAATAAGACAAGAACCTGTGCAACCACAGGCCAGTCACTTCCACAATCACAATGTCCCTCTCTGAGCTGTTAAAACTCAGCTCCATGACATGGAGACATGGAAGCAGAGTCCAGCGAAGCCTGGTTTGTAGCAAGACTGAGCAGGTGAGCGATACCTAGGTCTGTTTGTGAGTATCTGTCACCAGCACTCTTGTGCCTACCATTTTGAAGAGGAAGAAAACACCTGCACCCTGTTCCTTTTTTGATATTTTCCATATATTTAAGCAAAGTAAAGTACAGTAAGAAAACAGGGCTGGAGAGGTGCTTCAGGGGTTAAGACCATGTGCTGCTGTTGCAGACAATCTAAATTCCATTCCCATCATCCACAGCTACCTCACAGACACTTACAACTCCAGTTCCAGGCCAGGCATGCTCTTCTGGCCACCTTGGGCAGCTGCACTTGAGACGTTCCTAAGAAATAAAAACCTCAGAAATAGAAAAATTTTGGTTTCCCAGGGAAGCAGATTGGGATCCTCAGAGGGAGCTTCTGACAATGGGTTGTAAATCACTGATGGCTCTGACAAAGGGAAATAAGCTTGGAGCTGAGTCAGTTCCCGGAATTTCCTCATCAAATATGGTAAAGCTAACATAGAAGTCAATCAGAAACCAACCCATGTAACATCCCCAGCACTCACCAGTGAAGTTTTAGATTACCTAACACTAGCTAAAATCCCCCTAGTTCCCTATAAAAAGGTCTGCAAATCTTTGTCTGTGGTCCCCACTTTGATTAATGGTAGACCCTTAAATGCTGGATTTCTGTAGAATAAACACTCTCTGTTTTTGCGTACTATTTGAGTCTAGGGTATTATTCTTCAATGATTCATGGACCCTTACACACTGAAGTGTACATATCCTCACGCACACACACACATACTTAAAAACAAAAAAATTTTAAAATATTTTTAAAAAATAAGGACAGTTACAAAGAAGAAAATCCCCAATCCTTCCCCAAAAGAGAGCTGCTGCTAACATTTGTGGCCTCTTCCTTTAGTCTTAATGTATAATCCATTACTCCCTCCACCTCAAGGCTATACAGAAAATAAACCAAGAGCACTTTCCCATCATGTTTGGTTAGCTTTTTTGGTGCTCAATACAGAGCCCAGGGTTTTGAACAGTTAAGTGTGTTCTTTAATCTGAGAACAATACTGTGCATCCTGTAAGGTGCTGTGTTTGGTTTCCCATTCTTAATCCAGGTACAGCTGAAATGAGGCCACAACAGTTTTAAAAAGATTAGATAGATAGATAGATAGATAGATAGAACATTGTAGCTGTCTTTAGACATACCAGAAGAGCCTTGGATCCCATTATAGATGGTTGTGAACCACTATGTGGTCGCTGGGAATTAAACTGTGGTCGCTGGGAATTGAACTCAGGACCTTTGGAAGAGAAGTCAGTGCTCTTAACCACTGAGCCATCTCTCCAACCCCAAGGCCATGACAGTTTTATCTTGAATAAATTTTCTCCAATAACCTCATCAGCCTTGGTGTCCCAACCGTGTCTTATGCACACAAAGAATCTATTTGCCTTTGCTGTGTGTGTGTGTGTGTGTGTGTGTGTGTGTGTGTGTGTGTAGCCACGTGCTATGGCATATCTGCAGAGGTTAGAGAACAACCTTGGTTGTCTGTTTCTCCTTCTACCTTGTTTGAAACTGGTCTCTTACCCTGAGATAGCCCATCCTCAGGCTTCCAGAAGCACTGAGGTAAAGTCTGAACACACTATTACATCCAACTCCATGTGTCTCTACAGATCTGAATTCAGTCAAGTCTTCACACTTACCTGGTGAGCTCTTAACCATTGAGCCATCTCCGTAGCCCCTGCTTTCACTTCTGTTTGACTTTGCTATGGTGTGCATGTGCCCTCCAAAGCTCACATTAAAATTTAATTGCCATTAGGTGGTGGTGGTGAATGCCTTTAACTCCAGTGTAAGACTCTGGGGAGCCTTAGCTTCCTGGAGACCCCCAAGTGAACACCATGGAGTCAGGGATTGATGCAACAGAGAGAGGAATTTATTATTCCAACATGTTGGGGACGCCCTGCACCCAAAGAAGAGGTCGAAATCCCTAACCCCTCCCTCTCCCCCCTCCCCCCACCCATTTGGTGAGTCCTTATACAGATTTCAGAGCAACAGCCACTAGGCACAATGTGATTGGCAGAACACTGTGACTTTTAAACTGATTGGTCCTTAGGGAATGAGGTGGCCAGGACTCCCCTTGTCTACAGGTGATCAACGGTTGATCTGTCCTTCAGACTGTATCTACATGCTCTAGGCGCCTCCCCTACCGGCAGGTGGCCGGATGGTTGTTCCTCACCTGTGGTCTGAGGAATGTAATTAGCCTCTTCCTTCTGGAAGGGAGAGGTGCCTACCTATGAGCTCTGTGACCTTTCTCTTCTAGGAGGGGAGGGGTCTGGTGGAATTTTCCAAAGTTCCTGAGCTGATTTCTTCACCAGCACTCAGGAGACAGAGGCAGGTGGATCTCTGAGTTCGAGGCCAGCCTGATCTACAGAGCAAGTTCTAAGACAGCTAGGACTACATAGAAAGAAACCCTGTCTCAAAAACAAAAACATAAAACCCAAAAGCCAAAAACCAACCAAACACACACACACACACACACACACACACACACACACACACACACATATACACAAAGGTTAATTGCTATCATGACAGGAAGTGGGACCCCCAGGGAGGTGATCAGGTCATTAGCGCTCTGTCCTTTGGAAGGATGTGTGCTAGGTTTTATAAAAAGAAAGGGAGAGACAGGATATGTTACGTAAGGCCAGGTATGGTGAGGTAGGTGGGAGGGGCGCCTCGGCGGGCTTAGCTGAGGACTCCCTTCCCACTGAAGTACCAGTCACAAGACAGGTATAGAGGTATAGTATAGCATAGAGTTTATTTGGGGCATGGGAAGGGGAGAAGAGAAGGGAGTAGAGGCAGAGAAAGACGGGGGGGGGGGGGGGGAGAGGTTAGGGGAAGGAGGAGAGGAGAGAGAAAGAGAAGAGGAGAGCCTGGCCAGGAACACGGAGAGAGGGGGGAGGGAGGAAGGAGAGAGGGAGAAAGGGGTTAAGGATTCAGGGAGAGTAGGAAAGTAAGAGACCAAGGAGGGGCCTAGCAGCCCCTTTTATAGTAAGCCAGGTCTTCCTGGCTGTTGCCAGGTAACGGTGGGGCGGAGCCTAGAAGGACAGCTAACTGTGTGCCTTTGTTTTAGAGAGGGGTGCCTGGTAAGCCGGACTCTGACTCAAACTCACCTCTCTCTCTTTCTTCTCTCAGTTCTCAGTTCCCTAATGCCATTGAAAAAATGGTTGTGATCTAGGACCTTTCTAGTCTTCTAGTCCTCTAAAACTTGGAGTCACCTGCCCTGTCTGCAGCATTTTGAAGTAACGCCTGATTGTTGGGAATGTGACTTACAAAGGGAATACTCCTCGCCACTCATTTTCACCCTGCGGAATGCAACAAAAACAAGGGAGAGCTGGTTAAAACGGAACATCCCTCGCGGCACTTGATCCGTTGTGTATTAATCTAGCTTTGTTCTGTCTGCTTATTTATTTATTTTTGGTTTTTCGAGACAGGGTTTCTTTATAGCCCTGGCTGTCCTGGAACTCAATCTGTAGACTAGGTTAGCCTCAAACTCAGAAATCTGCCTGCCTCTGCCTCCCAAGTGTTAGGATTAAAGGCATGCGCCACCACTGCCCGGCACTGTCTATCTCTTTAAAACTCAAGGATTTCAAAAGATGTGAGATGTCCAGCAACACGTATCTCTTCATGTTTAAGTTTCAGAACATACCCAGAGTAATGTGTACCCTTGCTTCCATTCTGGGGATGTACTCAGGGTTCAGTATTAGCAAGAGAAACCACAATGAGCGTCATCAGTGGTCCAGAGCCCTCTGCTAGGTAGAATCACTGGGTCCTTTTCCTCCCCCTACCCCCCCCCTTTTCTTATTTATTTGATTAGTTATTCTCTTCACATTCCACTTTCTGCCCCCCTCATGATCCCCTCATATATTCCCTTCCCCCTCCCCTTCTCCTCTGAGTAGAGGCTCCTCCTAGGTATCCCCCACCCTGGCACATCAAGTCTTTGCAGGAATATATGCATCCTCTCCCACTGAGGCCAGACAAGGCAGACCAGTTAGGGGAGTATATTCCACAGACAATGAAGACCAAGCTGCCCAAATGCTATGTATGTGCAGCAGGGGTGGGGGATGGGGACTAGATCCAGCCCATATATATTCTTTGGTTGGTGGTTCATTCTCTGAGAGCCCCCAAGGGTCCAGTTAGTTGACTCTGTTGGTCTTTCTGTGGACTTCCTATCCCCTTGGGGCCCACAATCCTTCCCTCAACTCTTCCATAGGAGTCCCTAAGCTCCACCCACTGTTTGGCTGTGGGTCTCTGCATCTGTTTCCAGTCAGCTTCTATGTGGAGCCTCTCAGAGAATAGTTATGCTAGGCTCCTGTCTGCAAACATAACAGAGTATCATTAATAGTATCAAGGACTGGTGCTTGCCCAAGGAATGGGCTCAAGTTGGACTGATTATTGGTTGGCCATTCCCTCAGTCTCTACTCCAGCCTCCATTCCTGCATTTCTTGTAGATAGGATAAATTTTGGGTTCAAAGTTTTATGTGTGGGTTGGTGTCCCTGTAGCTCCAATGGGGCTCATGCTTGGCTATGGGGGGTTGCCTCTTCAGATTCCATATTCCCACTGCTGTGAGTCTCAGCTAAGGTCACCCCCATTGATTCCTGGGGGAGGGGTCTCTGGCATATCCTTTCTTTTCTTTATAAGGTACTTGGGCTTGAACCTAGGGCCTCCCACACACCACAGAAAAGCACACTATTGTGTCACAAAGCTACATCTCCCGAGAATCGCTAGTCTTTAACCTCAGTTAACATATCTCCCCCCATCTGCCTAAACCTTAAATGTTGAAAGCAAACACTTAACAGTATCTGTATTCCTGTGTCTGTGATAACATATACAGTCATAGTAACCAACCATCAGAAACTGCCAATTATCCACGGACAGATGGATGTATAAACGGGATGTAGCACATAAGCAAAATGGAATATAGAGAGATTTGACCTTACATGGTTAAAAATTTCTCACTTAAGTGCAGCTATGAGTGAACCTTGAGGACATAAGCTAGTAGTAAAAAAAAAAAAAAACACTGGGTGCATGTGTGTGCACATGCATGTGCAGAAAATCTAAATGTAAACGTGTATGCAGATGCATGTGTGCACGGGTGTAGGCTAGAGATAAATGTATCTTTCTCCATTGCCATCCTGGTTAGTTTTGGGATAGGGTCTCTCACTGAGGATGGAGCTCACCGTTTCCACTAGATGGTTGGCCGGAAACCCCAGAACTACCTGTCTCTGCAGTACACACCCACACCCCACTAAGGTTAGAGGCATGGAGCGTCATGCCTACCCTTATGTGGGTGCTGGGGACCTGAACTTAGGTCCTCATGTTTGTCTAATAAGCACTTTACTAACTGAGCCACCCAGCCTCTGATTGCTTTTTAGTAATTAAATTTTAGTTGTCATGAGAAGCTCTGGGTTTCATTACGACATTTTAATACATGCATCTGATCTGCCTCCAATACCCGGTCCCTCCTTCCCCATCTCTCCGATTCCCTTCCTCCTACATGGTCCACCTTCTTCTTCCATGTTTAAATAAACTCTAAGGTCTGAATCCCCATATAAAAACAACTAGCTCTGTCTTTCTAACCCCATCGCCCCCGGATTCCTCCACTTTAGACTTTTCCTCTCCCTATGGCTCACTTCTGCTTTGGCGTTGTATGTATACGTAGATCCAGATTCTGCCTATGAAAGAGAGTATGTGAAATTAAGACCATTGCTGTTGATCATGGTTATTAAATTATAATTGCTTAGTATAAAGAAGGCATGCTGAGCTCTTACACAGTACGGTGGCTGCAGATAACAGTAATGCCCTGGACACGTCAAAAAGCCACAGATGTCTTACACAATGTAAGTACAATGTAAAGAATATCTCTCTCGCACACTTTCTCTCTCACTCCATTTGGGGGGCTCTGGTTTATGTGTGTTGCACATCTGTAAGGCAGGGACACCATGACCTGCTACACTCTGGAGCTGCCCACATATAGCTACTGCCTCTGTGGGAGTCTGTGCAAGTCACCCAGATGTGTATTTTAAGCTTGTGTCTAGAAATCACTTTGAGAGTTAGCTATGCACTCCCCTCTGATGCTCCGTGTTGTCACATGTCACAGCCACCCTGCTACTTAATGACATCATTTAGTAGTCGATCCTCCCTCAAGAAGGCTACAGGACTTGGATATGTCCCCCCTATCACACCACAGCAACAGCCAGGAGTGGGCATGCAGGCCCTGGTGAGGAAAGGATCTACCAGTCACCATGAGGCTTCCTCTGAGTCACCAGGTCTCAGGTTTGCTTCATCTGCTTAGCCCTGCCCCTGAGCCACCCTCTCCTCTCCTCCCCAGAAGCAAGGAGCTAAGGAAAAGGTTAGCACATTATGCCCAAACTGCAAGAAAGCTGCAAAACAAGAGACCACCTGGCCCTAATGACACACGACCTTGGGCTGTGTAGGACCCCAATGGCTTAGGCCATCTGAGGACCCCAGAGCCCTTTACAATCCCATCCTGGTTACAACCCTCATGCACTCTCTGGAAATGACAAGGGCAACTTCCAAGCTGAGGAAATTGGAATACACAGGGGTCATGGTCATGTCGCATATGCTATGAAGGGGTGCTCCAGTGATAATTTAGGTCTTTTATGACTTTGTGCCTTGCGCATGGGCTTGTGCATGCATGCGCATGTGTGTTTTATGCACATGTGTGTGCGTGTGAACTTGATATTGGCATATAACCCAGGACCTTATGCGTGCTAAACACTTGCTCTACAACTGAGCTTCACCATCAGTTCCAATGTTATTTAGTTAACCTTTTCGTTCCTGTTCTTCTCCCTCTTGTTTTCCAGGATCCACTTCATGTTTCCAATGAATGAGGGAAGACAGAAAAACAACTTTGTACCAAATATAATCTGCAAATAGCAACCTCCTACTTCCACAAAGCCAGGCACTTCTGGTATTATTACCTTTACATGACTTTCAGAAAAACTTCCCTGTGTAAACTCTCTGGAGCGTCTGATCTTCCTGAAGTTCTATTTCTTGCTATGCCAACATCTGTTTGGAAGACAGTGTGCATCTTGGGCTGTAAAACTCTGCAATTCTCAAATGTGAATGTGCAAGAAGCTGGCATGGAGACACACATCTGTAACCCTAGCACTTGAGAGGCAGAAGGAAAAGGATCTTGAGTTCAAGTCCAGCCTGGGCTTTACAATGAGTTTGAGGTTAGCCTGAGCTACACAGTGAGATCCTGCCTCAAATACACAGGTGAACCACGTGCATGAAAATCACTGGAGGATCGGTATAAGCAGGAGACTCTGTCCCATACAGCTGAGTGCGGTAGAAGATTCTAGATCTCTAAGAAACATTTGGGAGCTGCTGCCAGCCAATGGAATACATTTTTAGCAGCAAGGAGCTAAGCAAGCCCTTGCAGACAATGCCCTTCTAGAAAAATGGTAGCTGGAACTGACCCATCAGTCTCTTGCCTCCAGCTTTCTGGGTGCTTAATTATTCTGAGCTTTTAATTATTCTGACTCTTTGGAGTCTGATTTGCAAACTACGATGATATTAGGACCCGACAGTGCTAGAGGGAGGTAAGAAAGTCATGCTTGTTTTAAAGCCTATACAAGCAAGGGAGACCCACAGGTTGAGAACCACTGCTTTAAAGGTTAGTATGGGGTACTTGTTTGCTAAGCAGCAGTCCAATGCAAAGACTGAAAAAAGAGAACAAAATTAATAAGAGATTATTTCCATGTTGAAATTAATAAAATTACCATTTTTCTCTTAGTCATCCAATGTGTTTGAAGTATGTAGTCCAGAAAAGTAAAAGTTTGCAACATTCAGTTATCGATGTCTGGCAACGACCTTTCAACTGCACTGTGTTAATCCTGTGCGCTGTGGTTGTCATGGCAACATTGATAACTGACTCTGGGGCTTTCCTCTTGACTATCAAGTTATTTAGGTCATGTCATTAAATTTACCTAACTGTTGCCCTAGAAACTAAAAGCTGGTGAGTGTTTGGGGCACAATTTCTGAATAAAAAAAAACAGGCATTGTGAGGTCTGGGTATTTCCCATGTTGCAGAATTCTACCTGGATGGGCACTGGGTTGCAAAGCTGAAATTCTAGCACTTGGAATGTTGAGGAAGGAGGATCATGAGTTCAAGACCACCCTGGACTACATAGTGAGTTTCAGGCAGGGCTGTGCATGGTGCGTGCACACGCACTCACACACACCTTCATCCGACACCACACAGAGTCCTGCAGGTGCTCTTCTGGCCTAATGCCAGTTTTGTACTCTCCTGAATGAGGACAAAGTTTGCAACTACATTACCTTCCTGCCCACCAGCACCTGCCTTAGTGAGTCCGTGTGGTGAGGCACTGAGGCAGCGCTATGAGTAGGTCTGTCCTGTTGCACCTTAGGACAAGTAGAGATAGAGAGGGGCTGACTAGAAGGTGAGCAAACAGTAACTCTGGACTTTGGTTGCTGCTGTGAAGACTCCACTCTCTGTGCAGATGTCCATGGTATTTAAAAGCAACAAACCTGAACATCAACAGCACCATCGGTGTACTTTGTACCCCCCTTTCTTCAACCTCTTTCCAGAGTTAGTATCTGGAGCTATTTTTCCTCCGTTCCTGTGTTCATGTGAGACATAACTACAGAGCCATTGCTGTTTTGTGTATTTTTATGCAAGTAGCCTTGAGGATAAAGCCATTTGCAAACTCATTGTTTGTCAGTTAATATTTATTTCATGTTTTCTCGTTTATTCCATTGTATGAACAAAATTTATTTATTTGCTTACCCATAGTCCTGTGCATGAGTACTTAAAATGTTTAAGTTGGGGGCTGGAGAGATGCCTCTGCAGTTAAGAGCTGGCTGCTCTTGCCGAGGACCTGAGTGAGTTCAATTCCCAGCACCCACATGGCAGCTCACAACCTCCTGTAACTCCAGTTCCAGGGAATTCAACACCCTTTTCTGGCCTCCACTGGCTATTGCACTCACACAGATACATATATACACCCAAACAAATAACATCTTTAAAAAATACATTAAAAAGTTTAAATTGTTCACCCTCAAAGATGACAGCTTTCAGTAACACGCTTGTCAGTGGTGTGTATGTGTGCGTATTGTGTCGTCTGCATACCTGTGTGTGTATGGGTACAACTTGTGAAGATTTTGTTGTTGTTGTTACTGTTAGTTTTATTTTCCAAGTCAAGAGTTTCTCTGTGTAGCCACAGCTGGCCTGGAACCCAGAGACCCACCTGCCTCTGCCTCCTGAGTGCCAGAATAAAAGGTGTGCGCCACCAGAGCTGGGCTCTGGAATATTTTTAAAGCTAGGAGTGGAGTTGTTGGGACATAAAGGGGCTTGTCTTTGTCATGTACACCATCATCTCTTCCAGCATGAACCAACTTCTACTTCCACTAGCAGCCGGCAGGGGTGGCCCCTATCTGTCCAAATTGTCACTAAATCTTACAATAGTGAGACCTTTCCTCCTGGGTCATCTGGTAGGGGATAGGAAGGAGGATAGTATCCCTCTGTGTACCTAAGCTTCATGTCAACTTGACACAAGCTAGAGTCATTTTGGAAGAGGGAACTTCAACTCCTAGGTTGGCCCACGAGCATGCCTACGGGGCATTTTCTTGGTTAATGATTGACCTGACCACTGTAGGCACTGTCACCTCTGGGCAGGAAGTCCTGGCCTTTTGGTGCTATAAGGAAGGAGGGTGCTTACAAGCCAGTAAGCAGCACTCCTCCATGGCCTCTACATCAGTTCCAGGTTCCTGACCTGACTTCCCTCAGCGATAACCTGTGGTGTAGAACTGTAAGGTGAAATAAATAAACTCTGTCCTCCCCAAGCTGCTCTTGGGCATGATGTTTATCAGAGAAATAGGAACCCTAAGACATTGCCCCTCTCTCCCTCCCTGCCTCTCCTCCCCTTTCTGCCTTCCCCATCCTGGTTTTTTTTTTTTCTTCTTTCTCTTAAATACTTTTCCAGATTTACACTGTCAGATAGAAACAGCACGTATGCAGTGAAAACATTTACATTCACTCTCAGCAAGTCTACACTATACAATAAATACATCTTGTTAACCACAGGCGCTGCCTTGTGCACAGGGGCTCTGGCTTATCCACCTCAGGAAGTTATAAAGCGTGTTTACACATGTGAATCCATCACCATGGGCTTTGTCAGTAGCTCTGCCTTTTCTGAAGAAGTCACTGCTCCTTTTGGTTGTCGCCTGACCTTACTGCCCACCTCCCCATGGTCACCCAGGCAAAAACGGATTTATTTTCTGCCTGTATATATTTTTTAGCCCCTCAGACCAGGTGTCATCCATTGGCCAGGACCTCTCCATTTTCTTCCTCGGTCTCCAGAGTGCTGGGATCGTATGCATCTGTACAGCTTCAGCTGGCTTAGATTTGTATCCCTTTGATATTTCCTGGAGTTAGGTCATATTGTCATCCTAAAACCTGAGAACTCATTACTTCATTAAGTTTGTCTTGTTTTTTAATATTGGGAAACATTTCGGTATGTGTTCTAATTATTACAAAGTCTAGCAATATCTTCAAATGCTTGAATGCCATCTTCTACAAATTAGCAATTTATTTTAGTTTATTCACTTTCCAAGCTGTTTTAGTTAAATCATCTGCAAACTGTTGGAAAGCCATCCACCCTGCAGCTTGCTCTTCCGCCTTCTGGACCTTTCTAAGAAACCGATGTGGACAAGTTCTAGTGATAAGGACTGTTTTCCCCAGTGCCATTCCCACCTTATCCTCTAAGGCTGAAAACTCCAGAGCCCTTTGCACTCCAGAGGACGATAAGCCCTTCCTCTCTCCCCTGGAGTGTGTCTGTGCAGAGGACAAAGGTCTCTCCCTACGTCTGCAAATAGAGGCAGATGTCTGGTCCATTGCCTGAGGTCCAGTGCCTGGTTCTGCAGGACACAGCTGGGTCTTGATTGGCTGCTCTGTGGGAAACTGAGGCATAAGCTATCAACAATAAAATCCTTGGTCTACTCTCAGATCATCGACCTGCTGTTTCCATGCAAGGTAAATGGATGGAGATGTAGGAATTTAACAAGTATCTTCTCTCTTCTCTGAGTTTGTGCTTTTCTTTATCTTTAGTTTATTCTTATTTTATTTATTTGTTTGTTTGTTTGTTTGTTTTTTGAGATAAGGTCTTGTCATGCAACCTTTGCTGGGCTTCTAACACTCTCTACTCTCCTGCCTCAGCCTTCTGTAGGTATCACTGTCTCCAGCAGTTAAGTAGTCTTTACTGTTGTATATACATTTTTTTTTACCCCTTTAACCATTTTTATGTGTAGTTCAAAAGCATTAGGCATAGTCCACGATCCACGGAATTTTTCATCTTTAAAACCTAAAGCTATTTTTAAGAGACTATGATTTTTGTTTGCTTGTTGTTTTTGTTTTTTGGGGGTTTTTTTTGGTTTTTTGAGACAGGGTTTCTCTGTATAGCCCTGGCTGTCCTGGAACTCACTCCATAGACCAGGCTGGCCCTGAACTCAGAAATCCACCTGCCTCTGCCTCCCAAGGGCTGGGATTAAAGGCGTGCGCCACCACTGCCCGGCAATTGTTTTCTTAATATTTTTAAAATTTACTTTTACTATTTGTGTGTGTGTGTGAGTGTGTGTGTGTGTATGTGAGTGTGTGTATGTGTATGTGAGTGTGTGTGAGTGTGTGTGAGTGTGTGAGTGTGTGTGAGTGTGTGTGAGAGAGTGTGAGTGTGTGTGAGTGTGAGTGTGTCTATGTGAGTATGTGAGTGTGTGAGTGTGAGTGTGTATGTGAGTGTGTGTGAGTGTGTGTGAGAGTGTGTTTGTGAGTGTGTGTGTGTGAGTGTGTGTGTGTGAGTGTGTGTGCATGCGCTCTCGAGCATGCGCGTGTGTGTACATCACAGTATGCATGTAATAGTCCGTGGACAACTCCTCCTGCTTTTATTTAGGTTTAAGGATTGGGACAAAATGCAGGTTATCAGACTTCTGTCACCAAGCAGCAATCAAGAACCTTCACCAGATGGGCCATCTTGACAGTCGGAAAACCTGAAACTTTACACTTGTTAAGCACATGGCTCCCTTCTCTCTCTCCCAGCCTCCGGAACATTTTGCTTTCTGTCTCTACAATCTGGCTTCTCTAGGGAACAACTGCAACCATCCAGTGCTGGTCCTTTGTGCCGGCATTTCACTTAGTAAGATGTGTGTGCGTGCGCATGTGTGTGTATACATATACATATACATATACACACACACACACACACATATATATATATATATTTTTTTTTTTTTTCCAGGTTCAGTTTCCATCACCCACATGGTGGCTCCACAGGCACAAGGCATGCACATCATCCGTAGACTTATACTGGTAAAACACTTATATACATAAAACAAAACGAATAAATCCATGTTTAAATAACAAAATATGTTTAATGTGGTAAAACAAACATAGCATAAACCAGACCATTTTAACCAATTTTAAACACATAGTTGGGTGGCATCAAGTGAGGTCACCCCATCCAACCACTCAAGTCCTTTGCATCTTGTAAACCAGAATCACTGAGCTGTAACTCTCCCTTCTCCCTAGCCCATCCCTTAAGTTTGAATGATATTTTACCTATCTATGTGCGAGCACTTTGTGTTTACCCAATCACCAACAGACACGGGCTGTGTCTGCCTCTTGACTGCTGTGGATGAGTCTATGTAGGAAGCACAGGCACCTGTTTGAGTCCTCACATGTACGCGCACTTTTCTTTTTGTATGCTGGGATGGAACCCAGGGCTTCACACACACGCGAAGCAAATACTCTAATAAGTCCCTGCTCTATGTTGTTCAGAAGACAGAGAGGAGATTCTTCTTAGTTTCAACACATTTACTTTTATACTCTTTCCTTTATGGTCTTTTTATGTTGTTAGTGACAGCCAAGGATGTCCCATGGAACCTCTAGGCATAATGCTGGGACTGTTTATCCCCAGCCGAGGTCCCAAACCAAGAAAGGCTGCCTGGGTCACAGTTCGTGGGCTGGTTCCATTTTCAAAAGGAAGCAAGGTCCCTTCTCTCCTCCTCATGAGGGCATCTAGGAACTGATTAACAAAACTATACAAATTTCAATAATATTACATATACATGGGGATCTTCACCTATGAGTTTCAAAGAAAGGACCAGAGCATCTTAGTAACTACCTCCTGTATTAACGGAGGTCCTAGATCTAACTCCAGACCCTGGGAAAAAACAGCTCCCTCAATACTAACTGGAAAAACCCAAACATTTGGTGTCAGGCCCAGACCTCCCACTTAGCTCTTGTTACTACAAGAAAGCTGGCAGTTATGAATCTTCACTCTGTCTTTTTGACAGTGTGTGTGTGTGTGTGTGTGTGTAGAACATAGGTCACTGGGAGCATGCTTTTAACGGTGCTATAGTCTGAGGAGACCACCATTTTCTATTGGGTCGATTGAAGGTTGACACGATTGTAATGTACATTATGGGATGTAGTGTACATCCTGGAAGGAGATCAGCAAAGCACAGAACCAAGTGTAAGTCACCATTCCTTTAAAGGAGTGCAGACTATTTGCATATGTACATTAATTTGCTTGTGTACACAAAAATCTGTTGAATATTGGGAATACACATGAAAAACTGGTACTATTCCTTTCTTTTGGAGATAGGCATGGGGTAGCTCGGGAAAGAAGGAATAGGCTTTTGGTTTTGCACATGTGATTGTAATCATATTTACAGGAAGGAAAAATAAATAAAAACAAAGCAAGCCAGCTCTAACGGAGCACCATAGTCACAGAAATGCATTTTTAAAAATGTGTGAACGCATGTCGGGCAGTGGTGGCGCACGCCTTTAATCCCAGCACTTGGGAGGCAGAGACAGGTGGATTTCTGAGTTCGAGGCCAGCCTGGTCTACAGAGTGAGTTCCAGGACAGCCAGGGCTACACAGAGAAACCCTGTCTCAAAAAACCAAGGAAAAAAAAAAAAAAAAAAAGCGTGAACTCACAGTTACACATAAAATAAACCCCACCCTAAAGTTACAATCCAGTAGCTTTTACCATTTCTCTATCTTTGTCCCAACAACAGCCTCTCACTTCCGTCCATCACCCACGGGGAGACGCCCCATCTCCCTGTCCCTTTCATACCTGGCAGCCATTCTAATCTGCCTTCTGAGTCAGTGGATTTGCCCATTGTGGACACTTTCTAAAACTGGAACCACACAGTAAATGCTATTTATCCACAGATGAGAACGGATCTTTGGGGTTGTTTCTGCATTTTTGTTTGTTTGTTTGTTTTTGTTTTTTTGGTTTTTCGAGACAGGGTTTCTCTGTGTAGCCCTGGATGTCCTGGAACTCACTCTGTAGACCAGGCTGGCCTCAAACTCAGAAATCTGCCAGCCTCTCTCTGCCTCCTAAGGGCTGGGATTAAAGGCATGTGCCACCACTGCCTGGCTGTTTCTGCATTTTGACTATTGGAAATCTTGTTTCAGAAACACAGAATTTCCAGGCTGAGTGTATGACACAGCCTGTAATCCCTGCATCTGAGAGCCAGGAAGGAGTCTACTGTGCCCAAGCTAGCCTGAATTCATACAATAGCCTGCTTCAAACAACAGTAAGAGTCAGAGAGGGAAAGGAGGGGGTGACAACAGAGGGGGCGGGGCCTTTAACTCATGGGCATTCCAAGATGCCTTGATACTCAGAGTAAGGGATGCATACTGTTTGCTGTCTGTCACAGATATCTGTCCATATTTAAAGACACTGAAGCCATTTCTGTCTAACCATATAAAGTCAAATCTTCGTTTAAATTAATTTTCCTTTCGGTGCACTTCCAACATGTCCTCCCTGGTGCCTCCCTCCCAACCTGTCCTTCTCCCCTTTGTTTATTTACTCACTAGCTGTGGAGCCCAGGGTGGAACCCAGTACCTCACAAAGGCTCAGCACACGCTGTCACAGAGCTAACCTAGCTCCCTTGCCACCCTGTCTGCGGGTATACGCAAGGGTTCCGGAACACCACAGGCCTCTCCTGCTCTCCCTCCTGTACTTGCTTGCTTACTTCAAGTTCTTTTTTTCATTTTTTCCCCATGCGCCAAGATATGTAATCATCACTCCTGAGTTAATTCATTATGGAAAAAATTAAAAAGCTGGCACACCCAGGCTTTACTTGAATAGTCATTTTTGCCATTAGCTCTTTGCCTGCAAGGTAAGAGGTTTGTTGAAACTGGTTTGTGCCTCCACTGCTGCCCTGTCTGAGGAAATGCAAAGCTGGAATATTTTTCGAATCCAGACTTACTGAGCTCAAAGAGAGTGTCTTAATAGAGATTAGATCAGCAGGGAGCTGGACAGTGTTTAGCTCCAGATAAGATTTGGAGAAGCAAGAGATCTGGAGAAGCCATTGGCACATGCTTATAAACATGTACAAAAATGTACATAAACACACATGCACACATGTACTTATGGACATAGATATACATAGATATATGTGTATACGTACAGATGTAAATGCATGCACAAATGAACATATACACACATGCCCATGAATACAGACACATGCACTTACACATGGACATCAAAGTGCCCACAAGCATACATGCACATACACATGCAGAGGTGAATAGATGTGTCCATATAGGACACATACACACCACTCACGTATCCTCCTGGAGAGCTTATAAACTACAGGGAACCCTCAGCACCCCAGTGAGAGCTTCCACTCTTCTCCTGTCTCCTCCATGTCCCGAGAGACTCCCACCCACACTGCAGAGCAGGCTTCATTAAGAGATCGGTCTCCTGAGAGTGGAAGGTCAGAGGCACAGGCCAATTCTTGCTCAGAACTGAAGCTATTCAGCTGTAGCCCAAATGAAACTTTAGATTTCTTTTTTATTTATTTTTTTAGAGGGTCTTATGATGTAACCTTGGCTAGCCTGGAGCTCACCATACAGATAGGGCTAGCCTCAAACTCAGAAATCTACCTGTCTTTGCCTCCTGAGTGCTGGGACTAAAGGTATTCACTACTACATCCATCATATTTAGATATTTTTGATTGATTTTTTTTGTTGGGAGTTTTGTTTTGAGGGGATTTTGTTTGTTTTTGTTTTGAGATAAACTCTCCCACTGTAGTCCAGGCTGGCCTCAAACATGCTTGGGTCCTCCTGCCTCAGCCTCTCAAGTGCTGAGATTACGGTGTGAACTACAGCCACCTTCCTTTGATTTTTAAATTATACACATCCTCCTTCTTGTCCTATCAGAATGTCTTTGGTAGACCCAAGACACCATCTTTTCTAGATGCATCTTTTGCTTTTCCACTTACAGTAAAGTGATAACGGCTCTCATTCACGGAGGCATCCCCTCTCCTCATCTAATCTACCCTGTACCCTGACCCAGATCCATACTAACGCCTTCCTGCTTCTGCAGACCCCATCTGCATTCCCCTCTCCTGGTGCTACCAGACAACCTCTACTTTTAAGGACATAGGATGGGCCCTGTTTGTCTTCCCAGGATCCTCCCACACATCCTAGGGTTCTCCCACACATCCCAGTATCCTCCCATAGGCCAGATTCCAGTCTAACAGGTTATCTACACTCCTCTGAACACCCCAAGTGCATTCTGGGTCCATATACTCTTTGTCCAGAGCACTCCTCGGTTCCTTAATCAACAGACATTTACAAAGTCCCATTCAAGTGCCAAGAGCTGGAACTTCACAGTGGCACAGCTCATGATGGAGGCTCACAGTAAATAGAGCATGAGGCAGTGTGGGCTACAGGGGCTGGGGTGTGGGGGTGGGGAGATAGCCAGTGTTGGGAGGTGGCCAAAGAAGACTATTGCTTAGAGCTCCAGCTTCCTAGGGAGGCAGACAGCGAGCTAGCCTATGCCATTATTGCTCGACAGCTCAGAGCCTTCGCAGGTCACACAGACCCAGGTGAGCAGGCCCAGAAACATGAGCTTTTCTTCGTTTCACTTGGCAAGCAAGGGTGCCAGCCTTGTGCTGGCAAGCGTGTTTTCAGTGGAGCATGCATGCTTCAGCTTGCCCCAGAGCTGGATACACTGATCCTGTGGGCAGGGCAGAGTTTCATAAGCACTAGTTTGTACAGAGTAGGCAGTCAATAAAAATATTTGCCGAGTGAATAATCGTGAATGAAGGTAGTCACGGAGCCTTGTGACCTGTTCACAAAAGAGCCCTCCAAGTTTCCCACTTCCCGGGAATGCTGGGAGGCTTAATCCATCGCATCCAAAAGGAGACCTGAGCTCCTCACACGAAATGGTTGAATCTTGCTGGCTGGGAGAGGCAGGATGAATATACGTACAGAATATACCTTACCTGGTAATAGGGGTCTCTGATCACTTTAAATATATATGTGATGTCTCCTTCCAATGAAAGTTAAAAAAAAAAAAAAAAATACAAGCAGTAGAGAGCACAGAATGAGGGGAAATCCCTTGGGGTTTTTTTCTCTATTAAATGTGTTGGTCCTTTTTTGCAGCATCTAGAACAATCTTTGTGTACTGGGCGTATACTGCAAAAATCAGAAGAAATGTGTAAGTAACGCAGAACTGAGCTGGCGTCGGCCTGAAGGGTAAGGCGGCCCGGCTCCTCCAACTGGCTCTCAGGGACACTGAAGCTCCTCACTCAGCAATTACATCTGCTGGAGCCACACCCAAGCCTGGAGCACCCTCACGCCTTTGTCTCTAGGGGGTGGGGGAATGCTGGTGAGCACCAATGAAATCCTCAAGGAGATTACAAATAATTAAAGGAGATCCACAGTTTGACTCTCCCCAGTTTTTTTCCGGGACCTGAAGCTGTTGGCTCCCAAGACGCAGGGCAGGATGGGAAGCAGCCCTCAGCGGAGAAGGCTGCTAGGCCTGCTTGACCACACACGCTACCTGTTTAAGGTGTCCTTACTGACTTAGGCGTTTCCTTTTTGCTTCCCCTACCCCTTGCTGGTTTTATTGTTGCATGTAGCCCAGGCTGGCCTCAAAATCTCCATCCTTTTGCCTCCTACTTCTAAGAACTGGGATTACAGATACGTGCTTGGGAAAGATTTTGTTTTGTGTTGGTATTTTTCTTTTCGTTTCTTGTTTCCTTCCTGTCTGTCCATCTTTCTGTCTATCTTCCTTCCTCCTTGATAGGTTATTTCTCCAGCAATTTAAACAAGAGTAGAATATATTAAAGGCAGGTTTACTGGGAAGCTACTCTCGGGCGAGTTCACTGGCCCCAAAGATTGAGGCCAGGGGAATCACCATGGAGAGGGGCAGTAGAGGAGAAAGGGCATGAATGCAAGGGGGGGGGGGGAGAGAAAGGAAGAAAACTAAATGTCTGGATTATATAGGGAAGAGCCTCTGGGGAAAGGACAGCCCAACCCCTGGGCTGGAAAATTCAAGGTTGCAGGCAGAGTATGCCAGGTAGGGACTGAGGGATGCGGGAGAACCTGGAGGCCAGGTCTGCTTTGGTATGTAAAATATTCACCTCAGTCCCTTGTCCCTGGTCTAAACCAAACACACTCCTCCTTGTTTGCCTTGTCTTATTTTTGTGTTGCTGGGAACTGAACCCAGAACTTCAGGCGTCCCAGAAAAGTAGCTCTTGCACCGTTCTGACTCCGTCTCTTTTGTCTACCCCCATGTTTGTTGTTGTTCTTCTTGCTTTAAGGTAAGCAATAAGGTCCTCTTCCCATCTCCATCCTCACCTTCTCGCTGGGCCAGTCACTTACTTGTCAGGTGTCAAGTACTTCTCATCAATCCGGGAGGCCTGAATTTTCAACTTTTCCTACCCATTTACACACTTGCCTGTTTATGATGCCCAAAGTGCATACTTTCTCTAAACCCAAAGTTCTGTCTATCTGATATCAGGTAGATTGAGCCTCTGTTTACCCTGTATTTAGGCCAAAGGTTAAAGCCTCCTCTCCAAGTGATTTTACTTCCCTTTTTATGGCTACTTTGAGGGGTGAAGGGGACAGTGAAAGAAACCATAGGCTCATCCTTCCTCCCTCAGGGTCCCACCATGGTTCCTGCCCACTGGCTCCCTGGTTGTGAGCCTCTAAACACATCTTCTGGTTCCATTCTGCCTTCCCATCCATCTTCACAATCCGGCTATAAGGCTGCATTAGTCTGGCTCAACTGTCTCACTCCTGAGATCCCAGAACTGCACTGCCTGGAACAATTGTTTCTAAACCCAGTCCACACATTTGGGGACTTTTAAAAAGCAGACAGTTGGAAGTCCCACGTGCTAAATCAGTAGCTCCAGGGAGACTAATGCTGTTAGCACCACTCAGTCCCACTATTTTCAAAATCACCTGCCTGAAGACTCACCTTCAGATTTCTTCACAGGACCTTGGCCCTAGCACACACCCTCCTTAGACAGAATGGCTTTGTTCCCACACAGAGCGGTTCCTGCTCTGCAGACACTAACCTGATGTCTGGATGCTCTCTCCCTTGCTGATGACTTATTTGGTGTCCTAGGGGAAAATCAATTCCCTAGTCGTCGGGCCTCCTCCTCTGTCGCTTGGAAACCATGTCTAAACCACCTTCCCTTTTCTTCCCACATGCTATGCCCAGTTCCACTGAGTTATGCATCTATATTGTGTCTTTTTTATAAAATGGTCTTTCTCTTCAGCTAAGCCACAGGTTAACCTCCTAAGAGACGTCGGTTTCTCCCATAGGACTAAGACATAAATATTATGACAATAAATACATCTATTAAGTATATAATACTCATAAACTTGAGATAATTCATCATTTTGACAAAATTTATGAGAGAGTAATTTGTTAGGAATAATTATAGTTTCTGAAAGTTTTTAAAATCCTGAAACCCCAGGAACTTTGAATATTCTGCCTGAAATATAAGCCCATACTTCATTATTCCTGGGTTATTTTTCCCTAGGACTCCTAAAAGGATGGAGTCCTAAGGGAAGGGGCAGAGGTCAAACAAGGGATGCTGTGTATGATGATGTCGTAAGATAGCAGACCAGTTATAGCCTCCTTTGGCTTTTAGTATCATCATGTGCTGACAACTGGTGCTAGGGATTGAACCCAGGGCTTTGTGCATGCTAAGCACATGCCACGCCACCAACCTACACCCAGCCCCACCCCATATACTGGGAACTGTACATGGTCAATCAGAAAATTCTTCTGGTCCTTTTCCCAATCAAGTGACCCTGTCCTCTGGTGACTCTTGCATTTCGCTGTTATAAGTGATGATTTTTATTTATTTATTTTTTACCCTTGAAGTCTCATCAGTGTGAGATGAGAAAAGACTAGTCAGAAAAAGCTACGATGACTGAAAACTGCCCCACCGGCCTTCTGGGCAGAGATAGAAAGAATTAGACATTTATCTCATTATATTCTGAATTTCCTTTCTCCTAGGAGCACTCAGAAACAAAATAAGATATTTCTAGTCATTTCTGCAGTGTTTGTGTCTGAGCCATTCTGATGTGGCTCTGAGTAGAGATAAGCAGCCAGCATGTCAAATTTTCCTGCAGAAATACTAAAACCAAAATTGACTCCTATAAGAACAAGGGGAAAAAAATCAGGGATGAAGCCTCCAAAGGCTAGAAGCAGATAACACTGTAGTACAGGGCTCGGATGAATGCTGTCACAATTGGAGAAAGCTGAGCAGCATGTGGCTTCTACTGCACAGTCCTTAAGGACTCGGAATGGAGACTGGAGGCATCTCTGAAACCAAGGTGGGAGTGGCTTGCTACCTAAAGAAGCGAGCAAACTGCTGGAGAAGAGGTTAGATCTGGGATTAGCCCCACCCCAAGGTTACAGAAGCCAAACCCGGGTGCAACAAGGGATCCTCGGGCTGGGGGTCACAGGGCAGAGCTGAAGGTGAGAAGATGCTCCTGACAGAGAAGGCAGCTGGCTGGCATGCTCATTCAGCAGAATGAGATGGTAAAGTTTCACCCTCCGCTTTTGTCAAGCAGGACTCTGTGGTGGGGACACACACACACCAAATGGCTAGAAGAAATCAAAGACTTAGACTTAGGGACTTAGGCAAATTCTACTGGGCGGGGGAGCATTCTTATTACCCTTCAATGGGGTCTTTAGCCCCCACACCTGACAATGTTCTCCAGCTCATACCTTACTCCTAGCAGAGGCATTTGGGGGCTTCATCCCACTTCTGAATTTGGAGTGGGCCAACACTGCCTAGCACATTTTTGATAAGGTTTCTAATGTCAGTTATTGAAAGGAAGAAAGGGAAGTAACTTGAAGCAGATGGGAGGCTGCAGCAAGAAAATAACTTCTAGAATCTACTCTAGCATAAAAATGAGGAACAGACTACCAGGACCTCAAACAACTGAGTCAAGATAGCAGGTTTTAAAATTCTTGGGCCTGGAGAGATAGCTCAGCGGTTAAGAGTGCTGACTGCTATTCTGAATTTCGTGGGTTCAAATCCCAGCAACCACATGATGGTTCACAACCATCTGTAATGAAATCTGATGTCCTCTTCTGGGGTGTCTGAAGACAGCTACAGTGTACTTACATATAATAAAAAATCTTTAAAAAAGAAAGAAAGAAGCCAGGCAGTGGTGGCGCACGCCTTTAATCCCAGCCCTTGGGAGGCAGAGGCAGGCGGATTTCTGAGTTTGAGGCCAGCCTGGTCTACAGAGTGAGTTCCAGGACAGCCAGGGCTACACAGAGAAACCCTGTCTCAAAAAAACAAAACAAAACAAAACAAAAGAAAGAAAAGTCCTATGCTATTAAAAAAATAAATAAATAAAAATAAAATTCTTAAGAGTTCATTTAAATGTGATTTTAGGGGCTGGACAGATGGCCTAACATAACAGTACAGAGCACTTGCTGCTAGGAACTGGGTTCAGTTCCTAGCACCCACACGGTGGTTCACCAAACCACCATCATCAGTAACTCCAGTTCCAGGGGATATGATATCCACTCTGATCTCTGAGGACACCAAGCATTCACATAGCACACAAAGATACATACAGGGAAAACACTAACATATAAAAAATTGAAATAAATAAAAGTTTTTATTTTTATTTTTTTTTTTGGATGGGAACTAGAGCTTGGTGTGGTACAATTCTTGTCTAACATACACAAAGTATAAGTTTAGTCCCTAGTACCACCACTACCAAAAAGAAAAAGGAGGAAGAGGAAGAGGAAGAGGAAGAGGAGGAAAGCAGACAAGAAAGAAAAGTGTCTGGTGGTGGTGGCACATGCCTATAATCCTAGCACTCAAAAGGCAGAGGCAGGTAGATCTTTGTGAGTTCGAGGCCAGCCTGGTCTAGAGTGAGTTCCAAGACAGCCAATGCTACACAAAGAGACCCGTCTCAAAAAAACCAAACCAACCAACGAAACAACCAAACCCCCCAAATTGTACGTGTTTCAGCACCTTAAGCGCTGGGTAGCATTTAGATGAGGAAAAACATACCATCGGCATAGATAAGAGCAGCAACTGTGTATTTCAAAAAGCATTTTAATCCCTGCACACTGACCAGCTGTGGGCCTCTGTGCTGACTGCCATCTTCTGCAAAAAGACACTTTTCTGATAGGGGTTGAGAGCTGTGCTCAGTGGGGCATCTATATCACATCCCCTTCCTCAAAAGCTCGGGAACCATCAAGGAAGAAGATGGAAAGACTGTCAGAGACAAAGGTAGTAAATTTTTGCAATGAGACCATATCTGCTGGCCATGACAGGGCCTGTGCACACATGAACTCCCATAGTCTGACAGTACAACATCCATCCAGGACCAGGCATGGTGGCTCATACCTTACTCCTACCAGAGGCAGGTGGATCTTTGAGTTGAAGGCCAGCCTGGACTACAGAGTAAGTTCCAGAACAGCCAAGGCTAGACAGAGAGACTGTGTCTTAGAAAATTAAAAATAAATAAAATAAATTAAAAAAATTTTTAAAAATCCAACCAGGCAAAATCCCTGTATGGATGGAGAAGAGATCACAGAGGCCTACCCCTAGCTGAAGGGTCATTAGCAATGGATGGCTTCTGGAATAGGGAGAGTGAGTTTTCCTCGAGGATTAGGCCTGAGTGACTGCCCATGCTCAGTAGATGCCTAGTACAGCACTTGGTTTTGGGTGTTTTTTTTTTTTTTTTTTTTTTTTAAGATTGATTCTTATTTTATGTATGAGTGCTCTATCTGCATGAACACTTGTGTGCCAGAAGAGGGCATCCGATCCCATTACAGATGGTTGTGAGCCACCGTGTCGTTGCTGGGAATTGAACTCAGGACCTCTGGAAGGGCAGTCAGTGTTTTTAACTGCTGAGCCGTCTCTCCAGCCCAGCTTTTTTTTTTTTTTTAAGAGCACTTGACGTTGGGAGGGGAAAGCTGTGGTGGGATCGGAAAGAAACTGGAGGGGAAGAAAGGGAGGTAGATTTGACCAAAACATTATGTGCATTTATGAAATTCTCAAACAATAAAAAGTTAAACACATTTTAAAACTATATTGATATTAATAGAAAAATTATTCATAAAGGAAAACACAACTGTAATCCCAGCACATGGGAAGTAGAGGCAGGGAGAATCAGGAGTTTAAGGCTAGCCTCTGCTACACAATGTATTTGAGGCCAGCCTGGGTTACATGAGACCCTGACCCAAAAAAACAAAACTACAAAGAAAAAGCAAAATTGTGTTTTCCCTATATGCCTAGTAAGTGACAAAGGGCCTGGTGATGTGTACCTGTAATCTTAACACTAAGGAGGCTGAGGCAGGAGGATCTCACAGTCTGCAGGCTTCAGGCTAAATAGCAAACAGGGAGACTGAGGAAAGGACAGAGAGTTGTGGAAAGGGAAAGAGGAGGGGAGGCAGAAGACATGGGAGAGGGGTGAGAATAGCCAAAGCACACAGTACGGTTGAAGGAAATGGTCTGGAGAAAAACAAATTACTAAGTATAATGAAGATATGCCAATGAGAGCTTTTTAATTAAAATAAATACTCATGAAAGACAGGCAAGAGGAACGAATGAACTCCGTGTCTCTACAGTTGAAAAGGCTTGCTGCTCTAGGAGTGTGTAAAGACATGGTTCTCCCCCTCTGCACACATCTATGCATACACTGTGCCACACAACAGAGCACGTCAGGCTGTGTGTGTGTGTGTGTGTGTGTGTGTCTGTGTGAACATGTGGGTATATATGCATGTCTTATTCTCCAGATGACATTAAGTACAGGCGTTAACGTATATTAGCATATCTCCCTAAAGCATACAACTGACAGTCGTAAGATGATATTAAGATATTTAATATTTAAGATATCTTGAGAAGGAATTAATGAAACGCTACGACTAAGGACGGAGCCTAGCTAATGTGTAACTCCAGGCCAGCCTCAGACTCTCCTTTCCTCCTGGGAGTGGGCTGACTACCCCTTCCCCGCTGGTCCTCCCTTCCTCCTATTCTCCCCCCCCCCCCCCCCCCGCACACGTAAGGCAGGCAATCCACCACAGGCCTACAACCCTAGCCTTGTTTCTGTTTTCACATTTGAAACAGGCTCTCTAAAGTTACACATGCTGACCTTGGGCTTCCCTATAGACCTTGTAGACTTGGGAATTGAGATCCTTCCGCTTCAGCTTCCTGAATAGCTTGGGGTCCTGAGCCTGCACTACCAGGCTAGCCTAGCTGGTTCTTGTTAGTTATTTGCTGTCTTTAAGCTATTTTCCTTTTGGCGGAGGATGGGTGGTAGAAGAGGAATCTAAAGTAATATATCTATTTAGCACCCAAGTTATGTCCAGGGGTGGGGAGGGGTTGGGTGTCCTGGAGAGATGACTCAGTGGTCAAGAGGACTTGCTCTTCTTACAAAGGATGTGGGTTCACACCTTGGCTCACAAGCACACCCATAAGTCCAACTCTAAGGAATCCAGCCAGCTGGTAAGAGACTTGAAGAAAGCCTGTGTGAGAGGGGATCCCTAGAACACAGGAGACTACAACTTCAGTACTCCCCAACACTGGGGGGATGGCGGGGGGAGGGGAGAACCTCATGAAAGGTTCATTCATCGAGCCCAAGAAAGAACATCAAGGAGTAACAGGTGGCATTTCATTATGCTGTTCAATTTTGCCACTTAAAATCAAAAACAAAAATTCCCAATGCTCAGGAGGCAGAGGCAGGCGGATCTCTGCAAGTTCAAGGCCAGTTTGGTTTATACAGAGCTCCAGGATAGCCAGGGCTACATAGTGAGACTCTGCCTCAAATAGATGGATGGATGGATGGATAGATAGATAGATAGATAGATAGATAGAGATAGATAGGCAGGCAGATACATACGAAGGTAGGTAGGTAGGTAGATAGATAGATAGATAGATAGATTGTGTGTGTGTGTGTGTGTGTGTGTGTGTGTGTGTGTGTGTACGGCACTAGTGCGTGCACATGGGCTCAGTGAACTCAAGGAGGCCCAGGCTCTTTCTGCTGCATAGGTTGACCCAGAACTGACCCTGGGGCAGCAAAGACCCCTCCAGGGGAAGGACAGGTCGCTCTTGGCCTCAGAACTGAGGTGGGATAGTGACAGCCACTGCTGTCTAGTTCTGCTCAAGCTGGAGCTCCCTGTTACAGAGGAAGACCCTAATAAACTAGCAGAAATGATGCTGTACCGCACCCAAGGCACAAATAACAGCCCATGTCAGCTGCCTGTGTTGGAACTAATCTGGCTGTGGCCTGGATAGGTCACCTTCCCACCCTGCATTGAGGAGCTTGTCTGTCAGAATCAGCTCAAGTGGATGGTTGATGAATTTACAGGGCCAGAATTTAGATAAAAGTTTTAATAACCAGATTCTGTGGACACAGAGGGCAAACACAGCAAGCAAATTCTGAAGTAGGAGAGAAAGAGAAATTCGACCCCTGAGGGAGAGCTTTCTTTCCGAAAGCTAAAAGAAACCACCTGGTCTTGAGAGGGGGGTCCTATCTGAACAGAGTTCAGGAGGACAGTCCCTATCTTGAGGTAGTAAATCTTACAGTGCCCAGAGCCTGGCCTTAGAGATAAGGGGTCAGGACCGTTAGGAGTTAGTTGTTTGAACAAGGCAGCATGAAATCACTGGGTCAGGCCCTGAGCTGTTAGGTCTTCTGCTAAAGTTAGGAGGGGTACTGTTTATTTTTTTCTCCCTTTGACTCTATAGAGTTGATATGCCAAGAAAGAACACAGCTCATGTGGCCAGATCACCAGACCTAATCACCCCAGATCCTAACCCAGCCACCCTCTCAGTCCACTGGAGGTGTGAGGCTGTGGATTCTGTCCTGACTTTGATAAACATACGAAGTCTGATTTCCTCCAGGCTGCAGGGATCTAATGGACCCTGGCCAACTTGTTCACATGACCTGGCTGGCCTTCAGTAGTCTCAGCCATGTGTCCCATCCACTTTGTCATGGGATTTGCAGCCTCTGACAGCAGCACATGGCCCACACGGATCCCGACCCACATCTGGTCTCCACCAGCAGTGTTCGAAGCCGATCAGTGTGCCCACTGTTCTTTCCCCTTTTAAAATACATCATACTATGAGCAAGACCTCCTGAGCTTGCTAGACACCAACAGAGGTTGGCACAAAGCCCACCCTGGAGGAGTAGGCCCCAAGGAAGTAACTGGGTCAGAGACTGCTCACTGAGATAAGGCTGAAACTGCTGAAATTTCAAGCTCCCATATACAATCAGCCCAGGCGTCTTTTTGGACTTGCCCTGCCCCAGGGAGTTGTCCTTTGTAACAGAATATTTTCTCATCATTCAGATTTTTTTTTCTTTATTTTATTTTCAAGACAGGGTTTCTTTGTGTAGCCCTGGCTGTCCTCGAACTCACTCTGTAGACCAGGCTGGCCTTGAACTCAGAAATCTGCCTGTCTCTGCCTCCCAAGAGCTGGAATTAAAGGCGTGCGCCACCACTGCCCGGCTTATTTTTTCTTAAGATTATTTTACTTTATAGGTTTGAGTGTTTTGCCTGCATGCACATATATGTACCATGTGTGTGCCTGTTAGAGTCCCTCGAACTGGAGTTACAAATAGTGGTGACCCACCATGTGAGTACTAGCAATTGAACCCAGGTCTTCTGCAAGCATAATAAGTGCTCTTTCTTAACTGCTGAGACATCTCTCCAGACTCCATTATGAGCTATCTTGCTGGCCCCATTTTGTTAGATTTCTGAAATCCTGTCCCAGGACTGCCTTGTCTATATTCAGCCCATGCAGCCAGAGAAGTGGTCTTTCCCTTTGGGACACCTTTGGATATTTTGTCATCTCACTGTAGAATGATGTCTCCACAAGAGTCAGTCTCTGTGTCCTGTTCAGTATTCAGAGGCAGGAGCACTCACTTCATCCCACTCTGGGCCAAATCCTCGGAGATGCTCAGAGGTTAAATCCAGCTAACACCCCAGGCAGGACCACTCTTTCCTTAGGTCAAGGCACTCTCTTCCTTGGACAGAAACTGAAGGGTACAAATGTAGAGCATGTAGTTGGCCTTCCAAACCCACAAGTTTTGTATGTGTAGATCTAACCAGTCATGGATCAAAAACATTCAGGAAGGGGCCAGTGAGATGGTTCAGTGGGTAGAGCCCTTGCTACCAAGCCTGACGACAACCTGAGTTCAATCCCCAGAGCTCACATGGTAAAATGAAGTAAATCAGAAAAAAAAAAAATTCTAGAAAGTTCTAAACAGCAAAATTTGAATTTGCTGCACCAGAATCCACACAAATGTATTGGTCCATGGCATACTGCTGTGGTCGCCCATCTCTTCCAGATCTCTCTTTCCAGCCCTCATTCTTTCCCCACTGTGCACCCTAGGTCTCATGTGGATGCTATTGTTAGGTCTATGATGGTTGCATCTACATGAAACATGTATAGACTTTTTTCTTATAATCATTCTGAAAATAAGTGGCCTCACGGTACTTACACTGTGCTTCCATGGTATAAGATGTTGTAAGTTATGTAGAGAATGAAGTGCATAGATAGATAAGTGAATGTTCCGTGCAAATACTATACCATTTTATTGAAGGGATGTAAGCATCCGTCAATCTAAGTGTTTATCGAGTCCCGAATCAATCCCCCATGAGAACTGAAGAATGACCACACATGTTCATAAAATAGAAAGGCAGCAGTGACAAGTTGTGTTGGCACACACTTGTAATCCTGGCACTCAAATCCCGAGGCAGAGGCAGGCAGATCTTTATGAGTTAGAGACCAGTCTGATCTACAGAGTGAGTTCCAAGACTACACAGAGAAACCCTGTCTAGAAAAAGAAAAAGAAAAAAGAAAAAAAAAAAGAAAAAGGGAAAGGAGAAAGAAATGGAAAAGGAAGGAAGGAAGGAAGGAAGGAAGGAAGGAAGGAAGGAAGGGCTGGCAGGCATCAGAGAAGCCATAGGGAAAAGGACCCTAACCACAGGAAGCAGGGACCCTAGCCACAGGAAGCAGGGACCCTAAGCAGAGCTGGGCTTTCCACAGATGGGACAAGCTCCTGATTTTCTCCTTCATTCCAGCTGTGTAGATCTCCACAGACCACCATGAAACTGGAGCAGACAGACAAAAGCAAAGCAAAGCAAAACAAAACAAAAAGAACTACCCCAGACAACAAGGTCCCTGTTCTCTTCCCATGTCCTAGTAGCAACCAGCTTAAGCTAAAGAAACTTGAGGACCCCAAATCCAGAGTCCTATGCTTGACTGCCCCACAACCCACTCTCTGCATGAGCAGGTGTTAGAAGGCCACTGGTTCCTAGCCAATGAGGAGGAGCATGAGTAAGTCTCAAACCCCAACTAGGGAATGACTCTGCAATGATGAGAAGCCTGGCAGTGACCCAGCTCTTCCTGCCGTGTTAAGCCAGCTCTGGCCTGCTCCCAAGGAAAACTGTGGAGTCAGTAGCTTTGGTTTTTGGGTATCTCCACCCTCTTCTTTCTGCTTCTCTTCATTTCCGACCACACCCCTTCCAGCATTCCACGTCCTATTACCATGTCAAGATTCCGCTCATTCGAATGAGCCACTTAATTGAAATACTAGTCCTGGGCGGGTGTGATAATGCACACCTGTAATCCCAGCACCAGAAGACTGAGGCAAGAGAATCAGAAGACTGGCCTGGGGTGTACAGCAAAACTTGTCTCAAACCTCACTGGCGGAGATATACAACAGTTGAGTACTTCCTAGCATGCATGATGTCCTGCGTTCAACCCTCAACACTGGAAACCACTAAAGAAAAGCTCCTCTGCTCTGGAGAACAACATTCCTGGCAGCAACACGGTAGAAGTGAAATGAAGGTCATTTTTATTCTCTTCTTTTTTTCTTTTTTCTTTTTTTCTTTTGGTTTTTCAAGACAAGGTTTCTCTGTGTAGCCCTGGCTGTTCTGGAACTCACTCTGTAGACCAGGCTGGCCCCGAACTCAGAAATCTGCCTGCCTCTGCCTCCTGAGTGCTGGGATTAAAGGCGTGCACCACCACTGCCCGGCTCATTTTTATTCTTTTCCAATGGCTATGCTAAGGACTTAAAGACCAATTCGGTTGGGAATTTTATACATAAATACTGTTTTAGGGTTTCTAATACTGCAATGAAATGCCATGTCCAAAAGGCAAGTTAGGGGGGAAAGGGCTTATTTGGATTACACTTCCCCATCTTTGTTCATCATAAAAGGGAGTCAGGACAGGAGCTTGAGCAGGGCAGGAACCCGGAGGCAGGAGCTGAAGCAGAGGCCAAGGAGGGTGCTGCTAACTGGCTCATTTCCCACGGTTTGCTCATAGAACCCAGGACCATCAGCCCAGGAATGATATAGCACCCATAATGGGCTAGACCCTCCTCCATCAATCACCAAGAAAATGCCTTACAGGCTTGCCCACATCCTGATCTCAAGGAGGCATTTCCTTAAGTGAGGTTCCCTCCTCTCAGATGTCGTTGATATCTCTAGCGCACACTTAATTCTGGAAATGATGCTGCAGGGGAAAATTGCATCAGATTCCTAGACTTCTTTAGAGACATCAGTATCAGTGTTTCCCAAGTGTCAAGCCTTGAACTTTCTCTGGCATCCCTTTGACCTTCATACCATCGTCAATCCAGATGAAGGGACTGAGTTCCGAAGGCCGCCCCTGCCTGAGTTCATCCTGGTCACTACCTGATGGAGCTTAATCACCACCAGGCCAGTCTCATTACGGAGAGAGCATGACCAGGTGGGAAACCCCTTGCTTATGAGCCACAGCAATCTGACAGCTCAGTAGGTTTCTGTTACAGGAATGTCTTTTCCTTTGTTGACAGGTCTAAGTACATTGACTTAACAAAAACTGCTTAGAAAATTTTAAAGACAGATTATATGCTGTAAAAATAATAGAACAGATCGTGGACTAGGAATTGGGTTTTCTTTTTTCCCGGGAGGGGAGTGTTGAGACAGGGTCTCTCTGTGTAGCCCTGGCTCTCCTACAGCTCTCTAGGTAGACCATGCTGTCCTCAAATCCACAGAGATCCAGCCTCTGCCTCCCAAGGCTGCACCATGGAAACTGGCAGAAGTTGAGTTTTCTTAAGTCAAATCTGCTACTCTGGCTGGGTAAGGCTATGGCATACAACTATAGTTACACCTACTTAGAAATCTGAGATAGAAGGATTATTTGAGGCCAAGAGTTCAGGACTAACGTGGGCAACATAGTGAAACACTGTCTCTTCAAAAGAAAAAAAAAAAAAGTCATGGAGTTGCCTCCATTGGCAGAGTACATAAGGAACCAAGTCCAGATCCCCAGAGAGCACACACAAAGACAAGCGTAGCTGCTCACCTATAACTCCAGTGCCAAGTTGAGGCAGGTGAGTGACAGCTGAATCCCTGGAGCACTCTGTCCAGCCACCCTAACAGAATCAATAACCATGTCTCAGAAAAAAAAAAAAAAAAAGGCAAACCAACACTGATCTCCAGTCTCCACCCACTCACCCATATAAGCACATACATACCTTCCAACACACAAATACAGAAAGAAAAAAAAAAACCCTAAGACTTTTCAATTATAATACATGACTTCCTACAATCTCTATCAATACTAATGACTGAAAATAACGTTCTATACATTTTAGACATCTTGATGCATCATTTTAACTATGCTACTCTGAAATGGTCACCATGTTTCAAGCCTAAGAAGATTCTGTCAGCCTTCATTCTATATGCAACTGTGCCTGTTAGTAATAAGTGAGAATAATAATCTGTAGTGAGAAGTTTGGTTTCTTTGAAAAACACAAAAATATTTATAGGAACATGGTTTCATTTTTGTCCCAGGTGTGGCTGCTTCAGACCGTCCACAGCAGCTATGATTTGCCTCGTGTTCTAGCTGGGGCGTGATTTTCACAGCTGTAGATAGTTTCTACAGCTGTGTGATGCTTGGAATTTTTTGAGACGGTATATAAATGTTAGGGCCCAGCGAGATGAGTTGTTGATTGGTTACAGTTTGTTAAGAGTTGTATGCAAAGTAGAAGCTAGCTATCCTGATGTCTAAGATCTAACTTGCCCTAAGAAACTCGCCCCCCCCATCAACAGGAAGTCGTCTAAGGATGTCGCCCCCTCTCCCCTCTATCCTTTTCTGTCCTATCTAGTGGTAGGGAGTTGGAAGAGTGGGAAAAGGGTAGAGAAGGGTGGAAGAAAATAAAACCCACAAAGTAGCCAAAGAAGGTCTACAAGAATTCGTATTTTAATGTGTGAGTGGAGTGCATGTGTGCATGTTGTTCCAATAAGCAAGTGTGGAGGCTCAAAAGGGATGTCTGAAGTCATCAGCAGTTGCTCTCTGCCGTACTGATTGAGGTAGGGTCTCTCAACTGGACCCAGAGCTTACCGCTAAGCTCTGCTCTGGGGATCTGTCTGTCTTAGGTACAGAGTTTCCATTGCTGTGATAAAACATCATGATCAAAGGCAACCTGAGGAGGAAAGGATTTCAGCATACACTTCCACAGCACACTCCATCCTTCAAGAAAATCACAGCAGGAAAGGAACCTGGAGACAACTTAAAGCCTTGGAGGGATGCTACTTACTGGCTTGTTCTGCATGGCTCTCTGCTTACTTTCTTATAAATTCCAGGTACTTCTGGCCAGGGTGATATCACCCACAATGGCCTAGGCCTGTCTACATCAATCACTAATTTTAAAAAAAATCCCCACAGGTTTGCTACAGGCCAATCTTATGGAGGTATTTTCTCTTTTAAGGTTCCTTCTTCCTGGATATGTCTAGTTCTCTGTCGAGTTGATGAAAACCAACTAGCACAATTGACCCTCTGTCACCTTGACAAACCTATCATTCATTAAGCCATAAGCTTACTTCCTTAGCAGTCCCCAAGACCTCATGTTAATATCAGTATCACAATATAAAACATTCCAACTTTTGAAAGTCACAGTCTTTAAAAACGAAATACTTTAAAACCTCATTCTCTTTAAAACATCCAAAGTCTCAAGTTCAAAGTCTCTCTATACCAACTACAGTTTCTCAGCTGTGGGTTCCTGTACAATTAAAAAACAAGTTAGATACTCATTCCAAAAAACAAAGCTAGGGTATAGTTACTATCAGACCAAAGCAAAACGTCCAATGGTGTGAAAGGCTCAGACTTCTGGAATCCAATTTTCTGGCCTTCAAAGGCTCTAAGCAGGTCTACTTCTCTGGCTTTGCCATCCACACATCTTGTCTAGGCTTAGGCCAGCTCCACACCTGCTGCTCTTGGTGATCTGACAGTTTATCTGACAGTACTCCAAAATGTTGGGAGTTTCCACTGCAACTGGTGTGTGTGTGTGTGTGTGTACACTTCACCAATAAACTCTTATATGTCCATTATGCAGGAAAGTCAAGGCACAATTCAAGGCAGGAACTGAAGCAGAGGCCATAGAATGATACTTACTGGCTTGTTCCTCATGGCTTCCTCCACCTGCTTTCTTATAAAACCCAGGATCACCAGCTCATAGGTAGCACTACTCACAGTAAGTTGGGTCCCCCAACATCAATCAAGAAAATGCACTACAGGCTTGCCCACAGGCCAGTCTAGTGGAACATTTTTTTTTTCCCCTTAAAGAGGACATTCCCCTCTTCTCAAATGACTCTAGCTTGTCAAGTTTGCAGAAAACTAGCCAATGGTTTCTACCTTCCACGCCTGGAATTACAGGTGGGCCACCACGCCACCCGACACTGGTTCTGGTGAATCCCAAGATCCTGTCCTCAGGCCTTAGTGGTCAACAATTTATCCACTTAGCCACCTCCCCTGTCCTTTGTACTTCTTGTAAACATTTACGGGTGCTGGATTAATTACCTGTATTGTATCTCACTTAATCCTGTCATGTAATAGATGGCATTATTCTCTAAGTTCATAAGCACAAACTTCCACATAGTTTTGACAGTCCAAAAGTGCCCACCACATGTTAAATGTGTAACTTTCTGAGGCATTATTTTCATAATCAAAAAGCGTACAACTTTTTAAGAGGAATTTATTTAGTGAGTGAATAAAAGTTTCTTTGGGATTTTTGGTTTGTTTGCAAAACAAGACATTTAAAAGAAACACCATGTCTGGAGGAAGAGCGGAAGGAAGCTTGGAGCCATGTTCTTTTTCCTAATAACTTTCTGAGACTTTTATGCGTATGAATGCTTTAAAGTATGCCTGTGTACCACATGCCACACAGTGCCTGTGGAGGCCAAGAGGGCACTGGATCCTCTGGAACTAGTTAGATGGTTGTAAGCCACCATGTGGGTGTTGGCTTGGTCTTCATGTAGGCCCCCCAGCAACTGGAGGGAGAGGCTGTTTCTAAAGCTGTTGCCTATGGATCCCACTCCCCTAACTGGGCTGCCTTGTCTGGCCTCAGTGGGAGAGTATGTACCTAGCCCTGCAGAGACTTGATGTGCCAGGGAGAGGGAGATACTCGGGGGAACTTCCACCCTCTCAGTTCTTCTGAAAATTGAAAACTACAGAGATTTGGTTTATACAGATTTTTGAGAAAAAGCCTATTTCCTATTCGTGTACATTCAAAACGCCCACATAAAGAATTTACTTAAAAATTATTACTGTGTGTATATTATGTGTGGGAGCAGGCATGTGTAGAGGTCAGAGGGAAACACTGGGAATCAGCTCTTTCCTTCCACTGTGGGATTCAGGGATTAAACTAGGTTGTCAGGTTTGCTCAGCAGGCCCTGTTCCCCATGGAGCCTTCCAGCCAGCCCCTACATATGGAATTTCAGTGTTAGTAGAGATATGCCCGGCCCAGCATATGGGAAATACCATTTGACATGCATTCAACATTAACAAGATCCTGTTACTTCATTGTTGTTTTCCAGGTAACCTCCACACAGAGAGTGTCTGCCCCAGTGAACTGCAGCCTCTGAATACCTCAGAGCCATTCTCCACTCAGTCTTCCTGATAGGTGAGAAAGGAAACTGAGTCCCAGAAGTCTGAAGGATCAGCAAGTGAACACCACACTACACCATGAACACACTACACCATGAATCTAAGGCCGTTCAGGATCTGTTTCTGTAAACATCTTACTAAAACTTAAAAATTATATTCAGGTGCAACTTTGTTAAGGGTTCTAAGTAGGGACTAAATTTAGAAAGTAAACACTAAATGTGCCATTATCAGGTTAGTCTCTAGGGGAAGTAAAGCCAAGTAAGTGAACTTGGCTACCTAGACACCCTCTCTCTCACTTGCATAGCATCTGCTGCCAATCATGTTGGTTAAACATCAGAACTCAAGAATATGTCTCCCTCTAGTGGAACATAATGACTGCAAGGACAAGTGACAGCACTGCCAAACAGCAGAGTAAAGGCTAATGATTCATCTAATAGCAACTGGCATGGGGGATAACCTGTACCTTAAACCCAATTACTTTAATGCTAATAAAGAAAAGAGTGAGTCCAACCTGTCCCTTCAGTGTTTAAGAAGTCTTTTTTAAAAATACTGATCTGGTTCTTTGTGAACAAGGAAAACACAGTGAGACTCGTCTCAGGAAGAAAAAAAAAAAAATCACATTGGTCCGATAACTTCTTTAAAATAACCATTTTGTTCCAGGGATGGTCTCAGTTCATCCAGTGTTTGCATGGCCTGCAGGTAGCCCTGTGTTTAATTCCCAGCACTGGGGTGAACATCGTTCAAGAACAGAGTCACAGGAGATTTTGAGTGCTTGAGAAATCTCCAAGAAAATAAGTCTTATGACTTCATTTTCTTCAAAGCACGGGATTGTCCTTGGAATGTGCTCCTCCCAGGTTTATCGGTAAGAGTGCTTACTTCAGACTGTACCTTACAGCTGCCCAGTGTTACTTGTTTATATGCCTCTATGGAAAAACATGTTTTTGCCTCATGCAGCTTGCTAGACATACACACACACACACACACACACAAACACACACACACACAGCTTGGTCATCTTGTGATTGTACACTTTACTTATGTCACTCCTCTTAACCCTCAGAGTATAAAGTTGGCTATTATTGCATAAAACTTTAGTCTGCCTCATTTATTGACTCCATTTTCCCAGGACCTACCATCTCTAGGTAAACTACAAGTTGCGACGACACACTTGGAAAACATAGGCATAAGGATCAGAAGTTCAAGGTCATCCTTGACTACATGGATGTTTGAAGGGAGTTCAAAACTAGCCTGGGCTACATGGAAAAAAACTGCAAGTGAATGAACTTTAGACAATGTTTTGGTAATCATTTGGTTCAAGTCCCACTATTTACACATGAGGACTCCTTCCTCAAAGGAAAGTGACTTCCCAGTGTTACAGCAGCACATCAAAACAAGTGAGGGAGCTTAAGCCTAGATTTGGCATCTCACTCCTCAGAAAGCTTTAACGTTATATGCTAAAGCATCTGCAAATGGACTGGGCTGCCCCATTTCCATCCAAGTATGTACTAGGATGAAGTAACTCATTAGTCAACTCATTTTTTTGATTGAACACTTTATGTGGCAGTCAGATAACCTTATTACAAGCCTGGGGAATGCAAACTGACCCACATCAATTCTGAATTTCCATCCGTATAAATAAGAGGCATACATGATATCCTTTCCTTTGCTCAGGAAAACAGAACATTTAATCCAAACATTTACTGAGAGCTGACTAAATCTCAGCAACAAATCAGGTGCTGGGATACAAAACAATACAAATCCCTGCCCTTATGGAGCTTACATTCTGAACTGAGGTCTGAGGTTGACAAAACAATCAATATACATAAGTAAAGTCAATCTGCAGGTTACTTTGTCATTGGTAGAGCTATAGAAAAATAACACAGAAGAAGAACGATAAAGCTTGCAGGTGCTCAGGGACACAGAGGACAATACCAAATCAGGTGGGAAAGACAGGCCTCTCTGAGCTGGTGACTATATTGATTTATTTAGAGATAAGGTCTCACTAGGTAGCCCTGGCTGGTCAGAACTTACTTTGATGACCAGTCTGGCCTCGAGCACAGAGACCCACCTGCCTCTGCCTCCCCAGTGTTGGGCTTAAAGTAGTGTGTCACCATGACCGGACAACACAATGTTTTAAGATAAAGATAAAACTGAAAATGTGATCAATGTTTTTGAACATACAAATTATTTTGTCCATAAGTGGAGTCTGAATTTCTTTCTTTCTGAGTCTGAATTTCTTAACGCACAGGGCATGTGCTCAGTTTCTTGTGGCTATGATAAAATTCCAGATAGACAGAGTTTAACAGTTGCATCGAGTACCTGTAATGCAATGTGCCTTAGCTGACAGTGTATGGGGAAGGAAAGCCAACCAACCAACAAAGCATTCATTTTGACTTGTGAAGCCTGTGGTGAGAGAGTACATTAAGGTGGTGATGAAGGAAAGCTGCTTGTATTACTGTGGCCAGGTGCAGAGGAAAGCACCAGAATCCAATATTCCAGCAAGAACACAGCCCCAGTGATGTGATCCTCCAGGCCCCCACCCCCACAGCTCTACCCTTATTCAGCAATACCACTATCAACCTGGGACCAAGTCCTAAAGACATGGCCTTTGGGGGACATTTAGGATCTAAACCATAACAAGGTATTTCGAATGACACCAACTTAGGCCAGTGCCAGTAGGAATAATTCTGCTTTGACCTAGCTTTGAGGTCACATGGTTTAACCTTGATGCTGAGACAAGAGAAGGTACCTTTTTAAAGTAACAAACACACATAAAGCAAGTGAGCCAGAAGACCTGGACCATACTCAAATGTGCACAGAGATGATAAATTTGCTCTCAATATTATGTAAACTGGGTTTTAAGAACTCCTTTTTGAACTTTAAAGCAGAAAGCATGGTCAGGGGGCACTCACCATAACCCACCGTAAAGCAAGCAGCTGGAAGCTGCAGTCTAAGTGGAAAACCTAGGTTGCTGGATAAGAGTGTCTGGTGCAAGGACTAACGCAGCCATTTGTAACATAAAATAGTAAAAGGTAATTTTTTTCAATGTGTGTCCTATGACTGACTGTTTCCTACCAGTAAGTCTGCTCTACCCGAGTGTCTCATCACAGTTACTGCAATGGTCTGTGGCTTCTTGGGTCATAAACCCCTTTCACTACTCCCTTCTAACTCGCCATCCACTAGCCTAGGCCGAGCCACCAGCATCCTTCACCTGGGCTGACAACAATGCAGCCAATCATCTTCCACCTTTGCTTCAATTCTCTAGAAGTCAGAGCAATGCTTTCAAAGTACAAGTCTGATTCTGCCACTCCTCCACTAAAAACCCCATGAGCTGTACACTGTCAGATCTCCCCCTTGATTCTGATGCTGCCACCCCATTTCTGACCACTGCAGATAGCCTTTCGCTGCAGGGCCTTCCCGTGGCTACATGGTTTGATTGGGGTATTCTTCCTTCCCGATGTACCCTGGCTTTGTTGTTTGCATCCTCATCTGCTTAAGCAGTCCAGTCTGGCTGGAACCCCGACTCCTTCCATTCAGTCACCGTAATGCCAGGAAGCTCAGAGTGACTCACCTCCAATATTTTAAGTTGCAAACTTGTGCCTCCCTAGGTTTTCTCTTTATTCAGCATTATTTCTCTATAATTTGTAACCTCTTGAAAGAATGTCACTTATTTTTTTTTAATGTTTCATTTCCTTAAAAGAATGCAAACTACCCAAAGGAAGTAATTTGGTTTTATTCACTGCTATATCCCAGTACCTAAAACACCTAAATCTATGATGAACAAAGGACCATGCCAAATGTCTGGATGTGAAATGGCATCTGAGCTGGGAGGTCTAGCTGGAAAGGCATAGTAAAGATGAAGCAGGATCATATGACAGCAAACCCCAGAACACACAGGAACAGGGCTGCTGGGAATGGCACATAATGGCCAGACGACTTCTCTCAGAATAGAACTCCAGGCTGATTTCAGATGTCTTTGGCATAGATAAAGAAAACAAAGGTTCCCAAGTTTGTCCAAGTGCCTTTACGCTCACCTTTATAAAGGCTGTGGATGTTCATCATAAACATTCATGTTCTGATACTTCTGAAAAAATGTTTGCAAGATAAAAATATAAAAATAAAATATACAAAGTTCTTCATTAAAATAGTACCTTAATAAGTCCATTAAAAGCAGAGCCAGAACTGGATCCCGACATAATAGCCTTGGGCTTTTGAAGCAATCCCATGACCCCAGCCCGGCCTGAGATGGTGAAGAACCCCCCCCCACCCAAGCTACTCTGCTTCAGGGTTCAGTGTGTCAGGGCGCTCCGTTCTATTTGCCTTTTTTGGCCTTGGCTGTTTTTTCCTTTCTTTTTTTCACATGTTTAGGGATTTTATTTTTTCTCTTCTCTCTTTGGGCTTCCTTGACCATCTTTTTTCTTTCCTGTAAAAAACAAACAACCCACCCCCAACAAAATCCCATTCATTCAGTGTATTCAAATTATTACAACCAAATTAAAATTACTAAGTTAAGCAGATAAAAGTATATATAGCATAAAAAATAACAATTATAGGTTGGTGAGTACAACTGTGCTTTGAGGCTCCCTCTATCTCACTTCTTCCCCCCACCTCTTCATACCCCTGCCGTCTTCCCTCTCTCAAGAGGGTCTCACTTTGTAGTCCAGACTATTCTTTTTTTTTTTTTTTCCCCTGAAACAGGGTTTCTCTGTGTAGCCCTGGCTGTCCTGGAATGCACTCTGTAGACCAGGCTGGCAGTGAACTCAGAAATCCGCCTGCCTCTGCCTCCCAAGTGCTGGGATCAAAGGCTTGCGCCACCACTGCCCAGCTCAGACTATTCTTAGACTCCCGAGGCTAAAATGATCTCCCCCCTCCTCAGTTTCCAAGTGCTAGACAATAGGTACCTGTATTATATGCAGGTTATCTCTCTTCCCTGGCTCCCCTACCCCAGCCCATCTACTACCCTGCCCCTTGACCTTTGTTGAAACTGTCCACAATCAAATCAATATCCCTATATGTTACTTGATGTTTACAAGTAAGTTCTATGTTTTAAGAGAAATAGTGGTTAGAAAGAAACAAGTTATTTGCTTCTAGTGGGCGGACATACTGTGTCCTCTGTGTGCTATTAAAGAAGCTTCTAATAGCAGTTAAGTCTCTACTCCAAAAGTAAAGTTTGTGTTTAGTTACGGAAACTACAGTAGAGGCACCAGTGCTGTTTGAGAGCCATCAAGCTCAAGAGGAGTAAGATCTTGGCTAACCTTTTTATCAACGTCAGAGTAGGCAGTATGGTTTTTGCATCTGGCTCGATCTCCCTGCTCTTCAGAGTATGTGTCAGAGCACTCAGAGCCCCCAGCATCGTCTGAATCAAAACAAGTCTCTTCCTTCACTTCACTTTCTAGGAGCGCAGGGACCTTGAAATTATTACAGAACAATGTTACTTGAAGCCAAGTACTTATATATTTGTTAATCAACATGTTTATGCCAGCATTTTACATCAGTATGTCAGATGCTCTTTCAAGTTATGCACTGAAACATCAAAACAGAATCACAACGGTAGGGCTCAAACATACACAAAGGAATTAGCAGGGGTGTCCAATCTTTTCACAGTGCAACATGATGCTGTCATTTACAAATGTGTTGGCTTATATTCACAGCTATCCTGGCAAGGGTATCTGCTTACTAGGGTTATATGGGTGGCCTAAATTAACAACACAACTCTGCTACTTTTAGCAAGACAGAGTGCTGAGCTGGGTTTTGGAAAGAATGTGAAATACAGAAGCGGTGGAGGCGGTGATGGTGGCCGTGGCAGTAGTACTATTTGGGTGACTTCATAACTGTTTTCCTATGCACTACATTACTAGCAATAAGCTAATCTAACCAAAATGAACAGTGAATCAAGAGGAAGTCTCGTTTTCTCTGAAATTAACCAGTTATTTAACTTTTTTTCTCCTGTTTTGAGACAGGATCTCATTAGACAGTCCAGGCTGACCTTGAACTTCCACTTCCTTGTCTTACAGGTAAGTGAATGGGTCCTGGGAACTGAACTCAGGTCCTCTGGAAAAGCAGCAAGAGCTCTGAACTGCTGAGCCAGCTCTCTAGCCCTGACATTTTTAAAAACTACTAAAAAAGGCATATGGCTATCATTAATTACCCCTGCATCAAAAAAGACCAGGATTAATGACAAATATCTCACTTTTAACAGAAGAATTCAGAGACAGAATAAGTACATTTCCAAACTTAATTCTAATACCACTTTACTGTAAAGTGCATTATCTTCAAACTTTTATAAACTTCAAAGAGAGTTTCCACAGGCTGTCAAGATGGTTCACCAGGTAACCTGACAATCTAAGTTGAACCCCAAAGACCTATGAGGTGGAGTCAACTCCCCCAAGTTGCCTTCTGACCACCACACATGTGCTGTGACATACTTGTGAGCGCACGCACACAAATAAATGCAGTATTTACAGAATAAATTCTGCTATAAAGCAGTAACATATGTTTTTCATACCTTCTGGACTCCTGACAAATCTTTTTTCAATCCTGTGACAGTCTGGTATAGAATCTTGTAAACAAAAGGAAAATGAATATAAGCATAATATATATAAATACAATATAAACATAAAAACCCACAATAATATGCATATGCTGTACCATTAAGCATGGACCAAACACTGCTCTTGTGACTCTGAGAATGCGTTCAAAATCTATCACACAGTAGCACAGAAAGTAGCATGCATTATTCTTGTGTCTCAAGTATGCATCTCCATAGGCTTAATACAATCAAAACTGATAGTTTTCAGATGAGCTTTGCAACCCATGAGATGACAGCAAATACCAATTTGGACTTTATTCAGTGAAATGTTACCCACTCCACAAATGATCCTATTCTACTCTCACCAGTAGATCTACATGGCAAAAGTTGTAGTTATTACTAACATGTTTTCAAGGGGTTGGAAAGATGGCTTAGTGATTAAAAGGGCACGCTGCTCAATCATGAGAATCAGAGTTAGGATCCAGCACCTATATTTGGTGGCTCCAAGGGCTCCAACACCCTCTTCTGGCCTGAGGGCACACACAAATGTATACATGCAATCACACAGATACATAGACATATATAAAGAATAGATTTCAGGCCAGAGAGCTAACTCAGCAGAGCCATGAGAGCCTGCCTATGATCCGCAGAAGCCACCCAAAGAAGGAGAGAAGTGACCCAACGCAGCTGTCCTCTGGTCTTCCTACAGGCAGCATGGCATGCGTGCTGGCACACATCTAACACACATGGTAATATATTTTTAATGCTTTTGTTTCATGCCTGCAAATCTGAAGAACACTTCTTTGCTCTTTATATAAAAACTTATATAAACAGCTAAATTTTGCTACGTGGCTGCAAAGACTAAAGGGTTACTTTCTGGTCCATTAACAACAATAATTTTCCCCTCAAGGGAACTGGAGAGATGCACTATGGCTAAGAACTTGTTCTGCTCATGCACAAAACCCGAGTTTGGTTCCCAGCACTCATGCAGGGAAGCTCACAATCCCCTCTTAACTCCAGCTCCAGGTGACCTTAACACCTCTGGCTTTCAAGGACACCAGCATTCCCTCATGTGCACATACCCCCCCCCCCATAATTAAAAATATTTTAAACATTCTTTCAAATATGTATGAAAATGAAGCACATATCAATCTACTACAACCATTTTTAATCCTAGACTTCGCCTTTTTACTAATAATAGTTCTCTGGACATATGAAAATACATCTTAAATCCAAGAAGCATTCATTCCCTTTATAGCCAACATGTATGGAAGCATGTTTACACAAAGGAAGCTGACCATCTCACTGGCACCAAGCCACTCACATTGTCTTGCTGAGTATTCAAAGCCATGTCTTCTTCCTTTAACCTCATCATTATGTCCACATCTCTCTCATAATTCTTTACTTCGTTTAAGGTTCTGGGAATATATGCTTGTTTGAACACCTAGTAGAAGAAAGCAAAATTAAACTATGATTCCTATACTCTTCCCACCCCTCAGTATCCTTAGCTGTATCAATCATGCAGGAATGTATTATCATCTTTAATGCTGACCTTCACTTGACCTGTGTACACACTGGTGTCATGTCTGCTATATGATAAGCTAAAAGCAATTTGGTAAGCTAAAAATGAAATTTTACAACTGATTTAGGGAAGAAAGAGAGTGTATCCCATTGATCCTTAGAGTAGCAGTCTTCCCATAGATGCACATTTCAAAAAGCATCTGAGGCAAGACAGGATAGACAGTTAGCAAGGACAGCCTGGCTGTGAGCAACTGATACCCAGTATTCTTACTATGTAGGAATATCTCTACTCAGCTGCCACAAACTTCTGAGAATAAGAAGCTACAATTAAAATAATAAGCACAACAATAATAAGCCTATTGTGGACCTTAATGGAGACACCTTGACTTCTTTAGGCCAGTTTGATTTTAATTTTTTTTCCTGTTTTGGTTTTTTGAGACAGGGTTTCTCTGTGTAGCCCTGGCTGTCCTGGAACTCACTTTGTAGACCAGGCTGGCCTTAAACTCAGAAATCCGCCTGTCTCTGCCTCCCAAGTGCTGGGATTAAAGGCGTGTGCCACCACTGCCCAGCTTGATTTTAATTTTTAACAAAGTGTTTAAAGTCTGTTATAGTTACACAATCAGCACATAGGCCATCTAAAAATTCATACTTGCAAATGAATAGGCTTTTCTTTCTTGACTTACATCCCACAAGCTCTTTCAAAACTCTACCCGAACAACAGGCTAAAGGTTGTAAATTATATATCATGTGTCTAAAAATCAAGTTCATGCTTTAGCCACAGAAACAAAGCCATGGAAAAATCCTGTAACACAAAAATCAGTTGAAAGTGGTGGCACACACTCATAACTCTAGCCATCAGGCAGCCGAAGCAGAATGAGTGCTAGTTTGAGGCAAACCGTACCGCACATCAAGTTCTGAGACAGCCTGGTTTATATGAAAAGACCCTGTCCCAAAACACACATGGAACACCCCAGAGTTCCAAGCAAAACCCACAAGTGTCCCCAAGGCTGTGAATACACAATAAACTCCCACCTCTTCATCCACATGATCTTGGCTAGTCTTTTCTTCCTTGGTCCTCTGGGATGCTATTTCCATAGCCTTTGAAAGAAAGCAAAAAAAAAAAAAAAAAAAAAACCATTTCCCTTTACATTTACCCTAGAAGACACAGTTTCCGTTTTGTAATGAACTTTTTTTTTTAAAATCTTCACAGGTATCACGTCTTCACACTTCTCCAAGTAACTAGAGTGAGCTTCTACACTGTAGGTTGGCTCCCTATCAAAGACTTGCCAGTCATTTTAAAAGAACTAGAATAAACTCCTCTAGTCTCAAGGTATTTAGTGCCTTCTTCAAAACTCAACACTGGGGTGTAGCTCCACGGTGGAGCACTGGCCCGGGATCTACAACCTCCCCCCCCACCCCAGCACCAGCATCATTCACACCCACACCCCACTCATGGCCAAAACAAGAAGAATGATTTTTTTAAACGTAATTTTAAATTATTAGTAGAAATCTTTATCAGAAGAAAACTGAGACTCAATAATGAACCAATTCTTGAACCTTGAAAAGTCAGTGAAATGAATCACAAGAAAGGTAAATATATGGTCCTAATGCCGATACAGTATAAATCACCAAGAAAGTGGCTTGGGCAACAGTCTCTGTAAAGAGACAGAGACTCTATACAGGGTTTTTTTTCTTCTGACTTATAAAATACAGGGAGAGGGACCGAGAGGTGGCTCGGTGGTTAAGAGCATGGACTATTCTTCCAGAGGACCCGAGTTCAATTCCTAGTACCCACACATTGGAGAGCTCACAACTGCCTGCTATACCAGCTCCAGGGAGATCCAATATCTCTGGCGTATACAAGCATCTACACACACATGTACATACCCATATGTACACATATTAAAGTAAGAATATATCTTTCAGAAATATAGAGAAGGAAAGAACTTTTTTTTTTAAGTATAGAATCAATACTAATAGAGATAAAATTAATAGTTATTCAATACACATACGGTGGTTTGAATGAAAACGGCCCCACAGGCTAAGGAGTAGCACTATTTGAAAGAAATAGGACACGAGGCCTTGTTGGAGTAGGAGAGGCCTGGTTTTAGAAAGTGTGTCACTGAAGGTGTTGTTTTTAGGTGTCAGAAGCTCAAGCTAGGCCCAGTGGCTCACTCTCTCTTCCTGCTGCCTACTGATCCAATGTAGAACCTCTCAGCTATATCTCCAGCACCATGCCTGCCTGTGAGGCTACATGCTTCCCACCATGATGATAATGGACTAAACCTCTGAACTATAAGCCAACCTCAATGAAATGTTTTCCTTTATAAATGATGCTGTGGCAATGATTTTTCTTCACAGTAAACAAAACCCTAAGACAACATGTAGTTACTTAGTATATAATCTGGTACTAGCAATATACAAATAAAATTTCTGTCCCTCAAGAGTTCATAATCTGCCAAACATGGTGGTGCACTATGACCTGGCATTTCTGAGGCAGCAGCTCCTAGGAGGAGCATAAGGCCAGGTGAGCAGGGGCTACAAAGTAAGACTATCTAAAGAAAACAAAAACCCCACAAAGAGACAAACCAGACAAACAAATAAATAAGCTGGAGATGTATTCAGTTGCAAAGAGTGTTGGCAGAGGATGCACTGAACCCTTGGTTTACTCCCCAGCACTGCATAAACTGGAACAGACTCCTGTGGTGCAGTTATAATCTCAGAACTCAGGAGACAGAGGCAGGAGAATCGCAAGTTCGAGTTCATCCTTGGCTATACAGAGTCTGAGGTAGCCAAGGATATAAAAAACACTGTCTAAAACAACAACAAGAGAAAACAATGCCCCAGAGATCACTGTTCCTCCTGAATCTTCCCCTGAGACAACTGTCTGACCTGAGTTTTAACATTCACCAGACAGCAAGATGAACAAGGGCCAGGGTGGATAGACACTCCAGGGCAAAGGGGAAATATAAGAATCCTGACTTAGAAGTGACAAGATTAACAAGACACAAATGGATTATGTCAAAATAAAAAACTTCTGTTTGGGGACCAAAGGATACACTCAGACAACACCCACAAAGCAATGCACAGGCATTCATCTTGTTGGGAACCCTGGCTGTTCAGTTTTCACCAGCCTTGAGTTGGGAGTGTTTTCTTCTGCCTGTGTGTTACTTTTCTCCCTGAGTTTGGTTCCCAGCACTCACTTCAGGTGGCTCACAACCACCTGTAACTCCAGCTCCAGGGGATCCAATAACATCTGGCCTCCTTGGGCATCTACACACACGCAGCATATGGTCACACAACACACATATATAATATTAAAAATTAATGTGATTTTACTTATTAGCAGTACCAAGAGAAGCAGAATGCAGGCAGAATGGTGGTTTCTAGGAGCTGGTGGGGGTTGGTAAGCACAGGTTGAGTATTTGATGATTAAAAAAAAGTTCTGAAGATAGAAAATCAGTGGTTTACACAATAATTTAAATGTATATAATGCTTAATATTTAAGGTCGTGCATATTTTACCATACACATGACAGTTTTCTCACTAAACATATGGAGGTTGACAGTTGTCACAATTTCTCTGTAATCTTGCCAGTTGAGTAAAGAACCCTGGCTCTACTGACTTCTTTACTGTTTTTAATCTCACTATGAAATGATAAGTGCTAAGAAGTTATTAAAATGAATAATGACCTCGAGCTACACTAGTGACTGAACCCCTCAGATTCAGCACACAGAGGTAGGCTCTCCTCTGCCCTCTCCTCAGCCTGTCCTACCTTTTCCAGGTAAGCGTCCATGTTCTCAGCGGTGATGGAGGGATCTGTGACGAACTCAAAGAGCTCCCGCACAGTCATCACTGCAACAGCATGCTTGAAAAAGAAATCTGTCGGAAGGGAAACGGTAATGACAGCTCTATAAAGGGAAGAGAAGGAAAGAACAATACACCACCGCCCACCAACGGCTCAGGTGGCACGATATTGAGTAATTCAGCAACAAGACTTGTTTGTCAGCACTAGGGATCAAATGCACGACCTTGCATGTGGCTTTCCACAAGAAAGACAAATGTAGCATTCCTATGCCAGACTACATTCCCACTTCAAGAGGCAAGACCATATCCCAGGGCTTCTCAGCCTTCCTAACACTGCGTCCATTTAATACAGTTCCTCATGTTACAGTGATCCCCAACAGTATTTTCATGGCTACTTCATAACTGTAATTTTGCTACTGTTATGAATTGTCATGTAAATATCTGATATGCATGATATCTGATGTGACCCCTGTCAAAGGGTTGTTTGATCACCACAGGGGTTGGGACTCACAGGCTGAGAAATGCTGTCTTATCCCATATATGCAAGCACAGATGCTGTCAGGAAATTCCACTTTCTACTCACCATTGACATTGGCACAGTCTTTTCTCAAGAACTCCAATGCATGTGGGTGGTCATGCTCCACAGACTGAGAAACATCAATGATGTATATATCTCCACTATGGTACCTTGTGGGCAATAAGCCAGAAGTTGTATGTTACTACCATGCTCTTTTGGTTTTTAAAAAATTCTATTCTGAAGTCAGTTATGGTGGTACATGCCGGCAAAATCTGCTGAAGGAGTCAGAGGTGGGAAGATCAGGCCAGAGTGGGCCACCCAGGGCTACTCAGTTTTAGCTAGGTGTAGTGGCACATCCCTTTAATTTCAGCACTTCGGAAGCAGAGGTAGGTGGATCTTGATGAGTTCAAGGCCAGCCTGACCTACAAAGTGAGTTCCAGTAAAGCCAAGCTATGAACAAAGACCCTGTCTCAAAAAACCAAAACAACAAAAATCTATTCTGTTCTTTATTTTGGATAGGTTCTCTCTCTATAGCACAGGCTAGCCTCAAACTCTTCTCTTCTTGCCACTGCTAAGCGCTGAGATTAGAGTCATGCACCACTATATCTAGTTTTTTTGTTTTTTGTTTTAAAAATCCATCTTAAGTAATTCATAAATGACTACAGCAGATGTGAAAGGATCCTGACTAATGAAAGCTGAAAAAACAGAGAAAATTTCAAAGCCTATTAAGTCAGCTAAAAATGCTTCCCCTCCTGACACCTTGTGCAGGACAAGCATCACACATACATAGTCTAGACAACTGCTCTAGCAATCAAGCTACAAACTCAGCCCTCCACAGTGGTGTATTCTGTGAGTAAGGTCACTGAAGGCAGTGACCACATCTTAACTCTTACAGGGAAGCAAACACAGCACAGTATGACTTGGTAGATTGGGATTTTCTTGTACTGAAGTACATGAAATAATTACAGTCAAGTTTCCAGGAAACAAACCACACTCACAGCATGTTGAATTCACTGAGATCCGCATGGACAAGTCTAGCGTCTTGATACATTTTCCTCATGTACTGAATGACCTGCAGGTACAATTCCCGTGCCTTGGATTCTGACAACTGGACATTTTTCAAAAGTGGTGCAGGCCTGGAGTGAAAAGGGAATGGAGATAAACTCAGCACGATCAAGTTTTCTTGCCTCACTCCAGTATCCACACACCTCTCATCTGTAACTCATCATGTGAACCGACAAGGGAATAATGAACGCCACTCCAAAATGCTGACAGCTACAGGTGCTTTCCCAGTACTTTAATAAATTAAACATCCCTCAAAAGCACAGTTACTTTTGTTATTCTGAATCACTATGAAACTTCACAATGGTGAATTATAGCAGTTATGCACTAACACACAAAAATGAAAGGAAAAATGGGGAATAATGACCTAGTACATGGCTCACGCAGTTCCACCATGAAATTCTTTGATGTTCCACATACTTACATGTCATCCTTGCCAATGAAGCCCATGAGAAGAACATGACTCCTTAGCCTGATTGGTTTTGGACATGGTATGTTTGCTGTTTTCAGCCTGTGATGTAGATAAAGGACAATTGGAAAGTCAAAAGACATAAACACATTAGAGCAGTTACAGACCATGAGCTGACACTGCTGTCAGGCAACAGCACCGAGTTCTCTGAACTACACTGCTATTTCATAGTCACGTCATTTTAAATGACACCATTATGTGCCATCAAGTACATCAAAGCACTGATAAGCAAACAGTTAAACAGAATAATCTGTAACACCCAATCTACCTCTAGAGGTGTTAAAACTCTGAAGAAAAAGATGAAGATAGCAGCTATGTCAACAATTAATTTCTGAATTTACTATGTCAAAAATAAAGCAAACCACTGTACACAGGAATATTTCCGAAACAAATGGTGCTGGCTTAATAGCAAATTGTAACTATGGATAACACATAAAAAGTTAAAAGACACTGGAAAGGAAAAGGAAAAAGCCACAAACTTTGAGAAAGCTAGCTAAGTGTCCTTTCTGTACAGTAGTTACAGAAAAATGACAAAAATGACTGTAGGACCGTGTCCTACACTGGACTGAGTAAGGAAAGCAAGTGATTAACCAGAGCTGAGAGCCCGACAACATTTATCTAAATCCCCTGGTTTGGTTTTGTTGTTGTTTTCGATTGTTTTGTTGTTTTTTGTTTGCTTTTCAGCCAGGGTTTCTCTGCATAGCTCTGGCTATCCTGGAACTCACTCTGTAGACCAGGCTGGCCTTGAACTCAGAAATCTGCCTGCCTCTGCCTCCCAAGTTCTGGGATTAAAGGCGTGCGCCACCACTGCCCAGCTCTCCTGTACTTTTTTCAAATGACAGTATTACCATCACTGTCACTGTCTTAAAATCCTATAAAAAGCCTTATCTCAAAACAAATTCTACATGTTTTCACATGGCTACAGGCTCTTCAGAATAGCAAAATTCGTCTACATAGTTCACCATAGTAATAGAGCTACATGGTCTAATAGGTCCTGTCTGCTTGGAAAGAGCAGGGCACAGGTACCCAGACAGACACGGTTAAACATATGCACTACAAACCCACTCACACACACCACCAGTTACCTTTGCAAATTCCTCATCTCCTTCTCTGCCCACGTCTTCACCATTTTTCTAGGGTTTCCTTTACAATAGCCATGACGGAACCTAGAGCAAGTAAACATTTGTTAATCACTGTATTATACTACTTTAGCACTTGAGGGAAAAGGAATTCAAGAATCTGGGCTCACCTGAATTCCCCAGTCACATACTTATCACGATCTTTGAACATCAAAATAGAAGTTTTATATATTTTGATTGCTCTGCTTTCTCCACTGGATGTGCTAGCATAGTATACATTAGCCTATTTTAAGCAAAAAACAAAAGAAAATGAAACGTGTTAAATAACTAGTGTCAGGGATTCTAACCTCAAAAGCAAACTGAAACAAAGACATCATTGTCCTCTCTTGAGGTGTGAATTAAAATAGAAAACATTGTGTTCCAATAAACATACCTCCAGCATACATGCATATGCCACTCTGTGACATTCTGGTCAATGACCGGCCCTATATGCCAGAGTGCTCTCATAAGACCATATCACCTATAGTGATGCCACAGCAGTCTTAGGTTCCTAGTACACAAAACTGCTTAATGACTGAACACAGCCTATTGATACAAGAGGCACACTAGATATAGAAAAGTCCAATTTAAATATAATTGGTTTCACACATATATCTCTGATGAAAATTTTCTTACATCCAATTAACTTCCACAGGAAACGAGTTGCTAATTGTGGTGGTTTGGATGAGAAATCTCTCCCACAGGCTCATGGATCTGAACCCCTGGACCCCAGTGGGTGGGTGGCTTATGTTTGGGAGCTTATGGAACTTTGAGAGGTCTAGCTTTGCTGGAGGTAGGCTTGGAAATTAACAGCCTGGGTCTACTTCTAGCTCGCCCTCTTTGCTTCCTGTTTCCTGTTTGCTGTGCTTCCTCCCCACCATCGTAAACCCTAGCTCTAGAAACCTAAGCTAAAAAAAAGTTCTTCCTTAAGCTGTTCTTGGTTATTTATTTCATCACAGCAAGGGAAGAGTACAACATATTGGTTTTTTTCTAAAGTCACACTTAGCCTTTAAACACGGCACATAGGAGGCATAGGATCTCTGAGTTCAAGGTTAGCCTGGTCTATATAGTGAGTTCCAGGACAGCCAGGGCTACACAGAGAAACCCTGTGTAGAGAGAAACAAAAATGTCACACTCAACTTACAAATAACAAAACAAGACTGGCTAAAAGAAATGAGCCAATAAACCTCATTCATCAGTAGTAATTTTAAATTGGGACTCAGGACCACAGTAATCTGAAAATCTAAGCTCACTGCTTGGACACACAGACTCAGCAATACAATAAAGCAATCATAGTGAGTTACACATACAATTTCTTATCAATTGACTACCAAGCAAGATAATTTCTAGATACATTGTTTTGTTTTATTTTTTAAAGATTTATTTTATTTATATGTAAGTACACTGTAGCTGTCTTCAGACACACTAGAAGAGGGCGTCAGATTCCATTACAGATGGTTGCGAGCCACCATGTGGTTGCTGGGAATTGAACTCAGAACCTCTGGAAGAGCAGTCAGTGCTCTTAACTGCTGAGCTATCTCTCCACAGCCCTCTAGATATATTGTTGATAAACTATCTGGTGCATATAGCTTTCTCTCTCTTTTTCTCTGTGTAGTCCTGGCTGCCCTAGATCTTGCTTTGTAGACCAGGCTGGCCTCAAACTCACAGAGATCTGCCTGCCCTATGCCTCCGAGTGCTGGAATTAAAGGTGTACCTCACCACAGCCAGCTTTCTTTCTTTTTTGACAGGGTTTCTATAAGTAGCTCTAGGTGGCCTAGGATTTGCAATATAGATCACGCTGGCCTGGAACTCACAGAGATCTACCTGATTCTGCCTCCCAAGTAATGGGATTAAAAGTGTATGCGACAATGCTTGGCTTTCTTTTCTTTTTAAAGGCACAAATTATAAAGAGCCTTAGTTTTCCTGGGTATTTGAAACAAGCAAAGTAATATGAAAATACTGTCATCCCATCAAAAGCTCACTTCTTTTCCAGTGCTAATACAGCCATGTATCTCTGATATGTGGTCTTTATTCAACAACTTGAATAAAATCATCCTTGTTCTGGGATCCAAAACCTAAAAATTAAAAAAAAAAAAAAGTTAAATTACAATTGTGAAAACAAATCACACAAAATAAATTAAACAACAGCAAAATACATGGGCCTGGAGAGATGGCTCAGTGGTTAAGAGCACCATCTGCTCTTCCAGAGGTCCTGAGTTCAATTCCCAGCAACCACATGGTGGCTCACAACCATCTGTAATGAGATTTGATGCCCTCTTCTGGTGTATCTGAAGATAGCTACAGTGTACTCACATACATAAAATAAATGAAGCTTACAAAAAAAAACCCAAAACAACAACAAAAAACCCCAGCAAATACACCAAGAGTGATCAATGGCTCAGTGGATAAAGGTGCTTGCCAGCAGGCTCGTGACCCAAGTCTCATCACCCCAGAACCCGCCCACATATAGGTGAGTGGATGGAACGAATCCCACAAAGTTGTCCTATGACTTTCACAGAGACCACACTGCACAGGCACTGCCTTCCCCATCATGCACACACACAGTTCAGTTTGGTTTCTGTTGCTGTGATAAACACTATAACCAAAACAATATGGGGGAAAAGGATTATCTCATCTTACTCTTGCAGAAAATAGTACACGGCTGAGGGAAGTCAGGATAGGAGCTGGATGCAGGAACTGAGGCAGAAACCATGGAGGAAAGCTGCTGACCGACCCACTTCCTACACATTGCTCACCTTGCTTTCTTATACAACCCAGGATGCCCAGTTCGTTCTTATACTACCCAGGCTCAGGGTGGCATTACCCCGAAGTGGGCTGGAACACACACTTGCCTACAAAGCCAATATGATGGAGGCAATTCCTCCCTGAAGATCCCCTTTCCCCAGGTGGTTCTAGTTTGTAGTAAGTGGACAAAAACAAAAACCCAACCAATATAACATTATTACATGTAACCAGTTAACACTATAAAGAGCCACTTTCGGGGGCAATGATTTGATTGCACAAACTGGTTCTCTACTGTAGGTCAGCTTCTACTCCCTTGGGGGTAAAGCACAGAAGAGGTGCTATAGGTCAAAAGGTTACAATTTTAAAATGTGGAATTATACACTCACATATGGGTAGAGGGGAGCCCAGATACACAGCACTAATAATAATCTAAACCTTTTTTAAAAAATCATTTTCTTCACATCAAAAATCTGGATCAAGTGGCATATACCTTTAATACTAGCTCTCAGGAGGCAAGAAGCAGGTCAAAATCTCTTTGAGTTTGAGGCCCTCCTGATCTACATAGCAAGTTCCAGGCCATCTAGAGCTGGACACACACACACACTTCAATCATATCTTGCTGCCCATCAGAATTAAGTACATGTAATTTCTTTTGTTTGTTTGTTTTCGAGACAGGGTTTCTCTGTGTAGCCCTGGCTGTCCTGGAACTCACTCTGTAGACCAGGCTGGCCTCGAACTCAGAAATCCGCCTGCCTCTGCCTCCCGAGTGCTGGGATTAAAAGCGTGTGCCACCACTGTCCGGCGCACATGTAATTTTAAACAAAGAGTCTCTAGTTAGAAATTTGAAGATATCACCCTTTTCCCCCTTGTCCTACATCTACACACTCCCCAGATACATGGCAGCTACTCAGCCTGCTTTATGGCAGATAGTCAACATATTTAACAGCAAAGAGAATAAAATCCCTACAGACCTTGCTTAAGAAAGATTCTGGCCTAAGAAAGTCTGTCTTCCAAACTTCTGAGAAGGGGAAGCACTGTACAGTAGCTTCAAAGGTTATGGAAGCTATTCGGAAGGGGTTGGCTCTACCTCATTTTATACAGCAAAATGCCAATCACTGAACTTGAAATAGTGTTTATTCAGGAGTAATTTTAGGTGAGGTTAACACCAACAGGAAGCTAAGAACAAGGCCCATTCAAAGAGAAAAGGAATGCTAATTCCAAACAAGACTGTGAGCATATCAAGCATACCTGTTCTATGGTTGCTCTGTCCGCCTTGTCTTTAATGCGATACCTAAGTGGAACAAAAAAGTACAGCAGACATATTCAAAAGTCAGTGAGAAGCCAGAATGAGACTTCTATATGTGCACGATTCGGTGACAATTCTCAACAAGTTTTTTCATAAGAGATATAATTTGATACAGATTCTTCACTCAGTTAAACTCCATTTCTCTGAGCATGCAAGTCAATTCTCTTTAGCAGGCATGTCCAATCTTTTGTTATTTCTTTCCATCTTAGTTTTTAATCCTTTTCACTTATTTTCTTATAAGTGAATGAAGAGTAGGTAAGAGCATGCCGTCCTGCACACGGTGGTCAGAAGACAACTTTCAGACTTGGTTCTATCCTTCCAGCACCAAGGATCAAACACTGGTTGTAAGCTGTATGACAAGCACTTACTGCTTCCTCACCATACTCTCCCAGGGCGACCCCTTCGGTATTCCCACAGGATACACATACAAATGCATATGTAAATATACAGATGTGCATATATAATGTTATATGTAATACGTGCTTTATATGCATACAGAAGGGAGAATAAGGAGAAGACAGAAAGAGGCAGGGGAAGGAATGGAGATGTAGAAGTCTTCCCACACCCTGATCATTAATGATGATCTCATTAAATACGAGATCATCTGGAGTAGAGTGATGGAGTATGGAGTGTCTGTGCTGTCTTTTAATGATGCTACTTATGTGTAAGGCTGCGTTTTTAGACTTTTATCTCAAAATAATTTCCAAAGGCAGACTCTGATTTGCTTCAGCTCATCCATTAGATAACACAATCCAACACAGTAACTTGAACTAACACGGGCTCAAAAACAGAAAGTCAACAGACAGGTCAGTGAAATACCAAGTGGCCAAAGTGTCTCTCAGAAAGCAGTTATCTCTGTGGATGCAGTAACAATCCAGAGAAAAACTGATTTTAATGTTCAGTTCTGACACTGCTAGTGGATTAATGTAATTTTCTGTACTGCAATGATCATCCCAGTTATTAGCACATAAGAGAAGTCAGCCAGACGTCAGTCAACTGGACTCTACAAACACTCATCCTGATGAAAACACAGTTATGAACATCCCAAGATTGTACTTTTATTACTACTTAAGACTACATTTACTATTTTGATTTGCAAAGGTATAGCACTTGCTAAGCTAATAAACAAAAGTACATTAATATCCCTTGCAGAAAAATTACACTGCCCAGTCAAGAAATTAATCTCTATCAGCTTTATACTGAAACATTACTTACGATTCTGCTTCTTTTTGTCTCAATTTTACGGCGACTTTGTTTATGACAGAATCAGTAACATTCAGCTTATCTAAAAAGACAAAAACTCACAATGTAAACAAGACAAAAGACAAAAGACACTAATGGTCACCTCTACTTTTCTATACATTTTCTCAATAGAATTAGAATATTCTTCACCTGTGAGGTAGGCAGGGGTTAACTTATTTCCTTACAGTGTACATTCCTCAGCACTACAGTGTGCTTTTTGAACCAGAATTCTAAAATTGTAGATATAGACAATACTCAAAAACACTAGATCTTTATAGTAAATCTCAGATACTTAATAGTTTGTACAATACAGATAACACAACTGTCTGAATTCAAAGTTTAATTCTGCAAGCTTCAGTTTCTTGTCACATTAGAGATACATCATGATGACTAGGAAATCCTTACCTACATACATTTGATATTTATGGAGGGTATACACGAGGCTCTGGTAGGTTTACAGAGTCAGAATGGTCCCAGCAGAAAATCACGGCCTTGCAGTCTTAAAGTCCTATAGTTCAATCGAGGGCTGGCCTTCAACTAAACCACTGACACCGCCTAACTAAACAGACAGCATGTTTAGGCTGCTCTAATATAAAAGGCAATGAGAACCGAGAAGAACTGGGGTGGGTACATGAGACCTCACATTCCCACAACAGATGAAAGCAGACAACTAAGAAAGGTGAATCACGGTAACTTGAAGTACCTAAAAGTTACTTTTCTTCACTCTATCTAGTCATTCACTGACTCTATCACTGAGTCAAATACATTCACTTCTTCAGCCAACAAAAAGGCCCAACATTTGGAAGAATAACTTCACAGCTCAGTTAGGCAATATATTTTTTTAAAAAACTTACTTAGATTGATTTTATTTTCAAATTTTCGCAAGGACTTGTCAATTGGAGTAGACATTTTGGCTGAATTGTAGTTAGAAGTCTGTCGATTTGCCTACAAGACATTAGTTTAAAATATGATTAGTTGTAAATTCAAGCTTAAGGTTCATAATTACATTTATTTCTCTCTTAGTTATTTTTTATTACATTTTTGGGGAGGGAACACCACACATATGGAGTCAGAGAACAACTCTTAAAAGTTGAGTCTCTCTTTCCACCCTGACTGTCCCAGGAACTGAACTCAGGTTGTCAGGCTTGACACCAACTGTATTTACCTGCTTATGCCATCTCCCTGCTCCAGTTCAGTTAATTATTAAAGCATCATTACATACAGGAGCATACTAAAAGAGAAACAAACTTTCTTACGGTTTTTCTTCAAGGTTCTTAGAGCTGGAGATGGGCCAGCAGTTAAGGACACTGGTTGCTCTTCTAGGAGAGTTGGGTTGGATCCCCAGCACCTGCATGGCAGTTCGCAACTGTCTAAAAGTCTAGTCCCAGGGGGATCCAAACCTTTTAATCTCCTTGGGAATTTCATGAACTGCTTGCACATGGGGCACAGATACATATGCAGGCAAAACACCCTCACATATAAAACAGTAAATAAAATAGAAAAAAAAAAGCCATTTTATAAAAGAAAGCTAAGGTTACTAGCCACAGAACACGTTATTTTCTTCTCTTCATTGTATTGTTCGTTCTTAGGAATAACAACTAAGTTGGGTTTTTTAAAATTTAATTAGCTTGTACATTTGATACCTGAGTAGTCATTTACCTTCAAACTGTTTAGTAAAGAGCTAAGGCTAACATTTATTTTAAGATTTATTTTTATTTATTTTATGTATGTGAGTACAATGTCCCTCTCTTCAGACACATCAGAAGAGGGCATTCGATCCCATTACAAATGGTTGTGAGCCACCATGTGGTTGCTGGGAATTGAACTCAGGACCTCTGGCAGAGCAGTCAGTGCTCTTAACTGCCGAGCCATCTCTCCAGTCCTTAAATTCATTCTTAACCCTGACACTTCAATAATGGGAATGGGAAAGGTAAGTACAAGGTTCAGCACTTTACACTGGTGTTCTGTGCAACCTTAAGTAACACCAAAGAGAAGCTGAAGCAATACCTAAAACTCATAGTGGATGCAATACAGATTTTAAAGACGGGCTGTCAGTCAGGCGGTATTGGTACACGCCTTTAATCCCAGCAGAGACAGGTAAATCTCTGAGTTCAAGACCAGCCTGGTCAATGGATCGAGTTTCAGGGTGGCACAGAGATAGATACACAGAGAAACCCTGTCTCAGGGAGGGGAAAGAAATTTTAAAATGGTACAAAACAATTGCTGATTCCCTCTTATTGTATCTCAGCACGAAAGTCTGAGGCTTGGTTCTCTTATTTGTAAAGAACTTAAAGATTTTCTACTAAATTTAACATAAACTTTTTTTAGAATTACTTATCTCACTTATTTGTATGAAAGTTTTTGCCTGCATGAATGTATGTGCACCACATGGTGTCTGGTGCCCATAGATGCCATAAGAGAGCATGGATCCCATGTAACTGGAGTTACAGATGATTGTTAGCTGCCATATAGGTGCTAGGAATTGAACCCAGGTCCTTAGCAAGGGCAACACATGCTCTAACCCACTGAGCTATCTCCTCAGCCCCTTTAACTTAACTTGTAAAATAACTTTTGGCTTTGGGATACAGATGTTGTACAGTACTTGCCTAGTATGTAAAGGCCCTGGGTTTGATTCCTAGCACCACAATAAGTAAAAATCAGACCATGTTTCCTATCACATACATGCCAGACTGACTGATTTGACTTTCGTAGTGCTGGGATGCACTGTAGGCAAGTGCTCCAAAAATGCACTCCATCTCCAACAAAACAATTACTGTAATCACCAGCAACCAAAAGTTAACAGCTAACATTAGCTATACATACAAGGTAACACAATCTATGCTGAAATTATCCAAAGTCCCACCAGTGACTCAGTGTAGGAGTTAACAAAACTAACTTAGTATTCCAGGCTGGCCTTGAACTTGTGATCCTTCTATCTCTTCTTCACAGGTAGCTGGGACTACAGAATTGTACCACCAGCCCAGCTACACTTCTCTTGTTACCAATGAGTTTCAATGGCTTTTTTCCTGTTGTGCTGGGAAGCCAAGGACAGACCCCAGAATCTTTTGTACACTAACCAAATACTTTACCATTGAGGTACATTCCCAGACCCCTTTCTGTTCAGTAAAAGATCTGCAGTTAATAGCTTAGTCATGGTCTTTCCTTTGTTTATTTTTAAGTTCATTCATCCTATGACACTCAGTAAAAGCTGGGGCTCTAAGACAATATAACCTACAGAACCACAGTCTTTTTTAAAAAACTACGCGTGGGCTGGAAAGATGGCTCAGCCTATAAACTATTGTCATTCAAGCCTGAGGACCTAAGTTCAGTCCTCAGGACCCACATAAAAAGGCAGACTCAGGGATAAACAACTGTGATCCCAGCATTGGGGAAGCTGAGAGAGAAGGGTCTCTGGAAGTCATGAGCCAGTGGCTGGCTAAACTGTGAGCTCTGGGCTCAGTGAGATGTCTCAAAAGATAGGGTGGAGAGGCTGGAGACAGCTCAGAGATATTAGGACTGGAACTGGATCCCAGCACACACGTAAGAACCTGTTTGGATGTTGTAGATCCCCCAAAATATCTGTAGCTCCAGCTCCTCGAGACTGGTACCCACTTCTGCCTTCCCCACATGCATACAGGTATGTGCACACACGTGTATACACTCATGCAAACACATCCACACACATAAAGAAAAGATAAAGTGGAGAACTAATGAGGAAAACACCTGACATCATATACAGACACACACATACACACACACACACACAGAGAGAGAGAGAGAGAGAGAAAGAAAGAGAGAGAGAATGAATATAAGCAGATAACACAGGTTTACAGAATTCCTTACATACCTGATAGTTACTGCCACCATTCCAGGTACAACCATTGATGAGTTTTCCAGTCGAATCATCCAAGTACCAATCAGTGTCATAATCATAGTCATCTTCTGCATCAATCTCATCGTCGCCCTTCATCTCTGTTGCATCATTCTGAAGATTTTTAAGTAGAATGCCATCTTCTGCATGGATTGACTGCACTTCTTTGTTTTCACTAGGAATAAGAATGTTCTGGTATGTTTATGCATCCTCTAAAGGGAAAAACACATATACACACACACCTAAAGATTCCCTTACGTTTCACAATCTGCTCCATCCTCTTAGTATCAAGTTCTTCTGTCTCCCATCTGCAGCAATGCTTTATTCTCCACACCCTCCTACCAATCATTGCTGTTGGCTCAGTCAAGCTAGAATTTACATTATCGTCTTGGGTAAATGAACTGACTCCGGTCAGTGCACAAGACCAGACTCTAGTCAAATCATTCATACATCTACTTTAAAGGGGTTTATCAAAATCTACTTTTCCTTGAACTCTCTGTAATGCCAGGAGCTGTAGCAAGACACTCCTAAGACACAAATAACTCCAGATCACCTTTATTTATAAAAGGATGCAATGATGGAGAGAGGCCCAACACTACACAGTGAAGAAGGCCAACAACAGGACAACAGAAGAGAGGACTATCAGAGAAGAGGTCCAGAGTAACAAAAGTACAACCATTGGGGGGAGGTTCACAAGAGAATGCAGACCCTGTTGTTACTGGATCTTCCTAGTTTTTTAAGAAGTTAAAACACTGGATGTTTATGTAATTTCTTTCACATAATTGCCAGGTTCAATTTTTTTTTTTTTTTTAAACATTGCGCATTCCAAACAAAACATATTTACCACCAAATTCAATAAAATTCAATTCAGTGTTGCCAGCTTCGACCTCTCGCCAGGAGTCGCATAAACAACTAATAATAGTGCTACTTAAAAGGACATAATGCCTGGGTCAGCAGCACATAATACAACAGGAAAACCACCAAGATTAGCATGAGCTCCTGGACAAGGACAACACACAAATAAATTAGTTTGGTGGCATCCCGTTCCTTTTCGTTTTTGAAAGATTTATTTTATTTATATGAGTACACCGTGGGTGTCTTCAGACATACCAGAAGAGGTCATCGTATCCCTTTATAGATGGTTGTGAACCACCATGTGGTTGCTGGTAATTGAACTCAGGACCTCTGGAAGAGCAGTCCGTGCTCTTACCCGCCATCTCTTCAGCCCCCCCGGCCCCCGTTCCTTTTTTTTTTTTTTATAAAGACAGAGTCTCACTACGTAGCCATGGCTGGCCTAGAACTTGCCATATAGACCAGGCTGGGATTGAATGCAGAGATTTACCTGCCTCCACCTCCCAGGTGCTGAGATTAAAGATGTGTATACTTCACCTGACCATAAAAAGAGCCATTTTTTTTCCTCCTAGTTCTGAGGACCCAGAGCCTTTGCCCTTTCCAGGCAAGATAAAGGAGGACACTTCATACTCATCAAAGGAAAAATCTATGAAGAAGAACCCTCAATTCTAAACATCTATGCCCCGAATGCAAGAGCTCCCACATTCATAAAAGATACTCTACTAAAGCTCAAAGTACATATTGCACCTCACACAATAATTGTGGGAGACTTCAACGCCCCACTATCAACAATGGACAGATCTTGGAAACATAAACTAAACAGAGACACAGTGAAACTAACAAATGCTATGAACCAAATGGATTTAACAGATATCTATAGAACATTTCATCCTACATCAAAAGAATATACCTTCTTCTCAGCACCTCATGGTACCTTCTCCAAAACTGATCATATAATTGGTCACAAAACAAACCTCAACAGATATAAGAAGATTGAAATAATCCCATGCCTCCTATCAGATCACTACGGATTAAGGTTGGTCTTCAATGGCAACAACAGCAACAACAGAAAGCCCACATACACATGGAAGCTGAACAACGCTCTACTCTGTGATTACTTGGTCAAGGAAGAAATAAAGAAAGAAATTAAAGACTTCCTAGAATGAAAATGAAAGTACAACTTACCCAACCCTATGGGACACAATAAAAGCAGTGTTAAGAGGAAAACTCATAGCTCTGAATGCCTCCAAAAAGAAACTGGACAGAGCATATACTAACAGCCTAACAGCACACCTGAAAGTTCTAGAACAAAAAGAAGTTAATACACCCAAGAGGAGTAGAAGGCAGGAAATAATCAAATTAAGGGCTGAAATCAGCCAAGTGAAAACTAAAAGAACTATACAAAGAATCAACAAAACCAGGAGCTGGTTCTTTGAGAAAATCAACAAGATAGATAAACCCTTAGCCAGACTAACCAGAGGGCACAGAGACAGTGTGCAAATTAATAAAATTAGAGATGAAAATGGAGATGTAACAACAGACTCTGAGGTATTTAAAAATATTATCAGATCCTACTACAAAAGTCTATACGAAACAAAATTGGAAAATCTGGAGGAAATGGACAAGTTTCTAGACAGATACCAATTACCAAAGTTAAATCAGGATCAGATAAACCATCTAAACAGTCCCATAACCCCTAAAAAAATAGAAGCAGTCATTAAAAGTATCCCAACCAAAAAAAAAAAGCCCAGAACCAGATGGGTTCAGTGCAGAATTCTATCAGACCTTCATAGAAGACCTAATACCAATACTCTTCAAGCTATTCCATAAAATAGAAACGGAAGGAACACTACTCAATTCATTTTATGAGGCCACTGTTACACTGATACCAAAACCCCACAAGGACCCAACAATAAAAGAAAACTTCAGACCAATTTCCCTTATGAATATCGATGCAAAAATACTCAATAAAATTCTTGCAAACCGAATCCAAGAACACATCACAACGATCATTTACCATTATCAAGTAGGCTTTATCCCAGGGATGCAGGGATGGTTCAATACCAGAAAATCCATCAATGTAATCCACTACATAAACAAACTCAAAGAAAAAAACCACATGATCATTTCGTTAGATCCTGAAAAAGCATTTGACAAAGTTCAACATCCCTTCATGATAAAAATCTTGGAAAGATCAGGAATTCAAGGCCCATACCTAAACATAGTAAAAGCAATACACAGCAAACCAGTAGCCAACATCAAACTAAATGGAGAGAAACTTGAAGCAATCTCACTAAAATCAGGGACTAGACAAGGCTGCCCTCTCTCTCCCTATTTATTCAATATAGTACCTGAAGTTCTAGCTAGAGCAATCAGACAACAAAAGGAGGTCAAAGGGATACAAATTGGAAAGGAAGAAATCAAAATAGCACTATTTGCAGATGATATGATGGTATGTGACCAGAAAAACTCCACCAGAGATCTGCTACAGCTGATAAACAACTTCAGCAAAGTGGCTGGATACAAAATTAACTCAAGCAAATCAGTAGCCTTCCTATACTCGAAGGATAAACAAGCTGAGAAAGAAAATTAGGGAAATAACACTCTTCACAATTGTCACAAACAATATAAAATATCTTGGTGTGACTCTAACCAAACAAGTGAAAGATCTGTATGACAAGAACTTCAAGTCTCTGAAGAAAGAAATTGAAGAAGACGTCAGAAGATGGAAAGATCTCCCATGCTCATGGATTGGCAGGATTAATATAGTTAAAATGGCCATCCTGCCGAAAGCAATTACAGATTCAATGCAATCCCCATCAAAATCCCAACTCAATTCTTCATAGACTCAGAAAGAGCAACCTTCAAATTCATATGAAATAACAAAAAACCCAGGATAGCAAAAACTATCTCAACACTAAAAGGACTTCTGGGGGAATCAGCCTTCCTGACTTCAAGCTGTACTACAGAGCAGTAGTGATAAAAACTGCATGGTATTGGTACAGTGACAGGCAGGTAGATCAATGGAATAGAATTGAAGACCCAGAATTGAACCCACACACTTATGGTCACTTGATCTTTGACAAAGGAGCTAAAACCATACAGTGGAAAAAAGACAGCAACTTCAACAAATGGTGCTGGCTCAACTGGCAGGTCTACATGTAGAAGATTTCGAATTGATCCATTTCTATCTCCCTGTAAAAAGCTCAAGTCCAAGTGGATCAAGGACCTCCACATAAAACCAGATACACTGAATCTAATAGAAGCGAAAGTGGGGAAAAGTCTAGAACACATGGGCACAGGGGAAAAGTTCTTGAACAGAACACCAATGGCTTGTGCTCTGAGATCAAGAATCGACAGATGGGACCTCATAAAATTACAAAGCTTCTGTAAGGCAAAGGACACTGTAAATAGGACAAAACGGCAACCTACAGATTGGGAAAAGATTTTTACCAATCCTACATCTGATAGAGGGCTAATATCCAATGTATACAAAGAACTCAAGAAGCTAGACTCCAGAGATCCAAATAACCCTATCAAAAAATGGGGAACAGAGCTGAACAGAGAATTCTCAACTGAGGAAACTCATAGGGCTGAGAAGCACCTAAAGAAATGTTCAACATCCTTAGTCATCAGGGAAATGCAAATCAAAACAACCCTGAGATTTCACCTCACACCAGTCAGAATGGCTAAGATCAAAAGCTCAGGTGACAGCAGATGTTGGCGAGGATGTGGCCAAAGAAGAACACTCCTCCATTGCTGGTGGGAATGCAAGTTGATACAACCTCTCTGGAAATCAGTTTGGTGGACCCTCAGAAAATTGGACATAATACTACCTGAGGACACGGCTATTCCACTCCTGGGCATATACCCAGAAGATGCTCCAACATGTAATAAAGACACATGTTCCACTATGTTTGTAGCAGCCATATTTATAATAGCCAGAAGCTGGAAACAACCCAGATGTCCCTCCACAGAGGAATGGATACAGACATTGTGGTACATCTACACAATGGAATACTACTCAGCAATTAAAAACAATGACTTCATGAAATTTGCAGACAAATGGATGGATCTTGAAAATATCATCCTGAGCGAGGTAATGCAGTCACAAAAGAATGAACATGGTATGTACTCATTGTTAAGTGGTTATTAGCCCAAGAGTTCGAAATACCCAAGAGTCACTTCACAGCAATAGTAGGGTGGAGTGGGAGGTCCCAGATGGAGGAGTTGGAGAAGGGACTGAAGGAGCTGAGGGACAGAAAGGCAGCAACAGTGGCAACTGGCCTGACCCCTTGATACTCCTGGAGACTGATCCACCAACCAAAGAATACACATGGAGTGACCCACGGTGCTGGCCACATATGCGGCAAAGGTGGGTCTTGTTAGACATCGGGGGAGGAGAGGCCCTTGGGCCTGGGGTATTAGATTTCCCAGTATAGTAGAATGCCAAGGAGGGAAGACGAGAGTGGGTGGGTAAGGGAATACCCCAATAGAGGCAGGGGAGGGAGGAGGGAATAGGGAGGTTCCAAAGGGGAGATCTGGAAAGGGGAAAACATTTGAAATATAAATAGAGTAGAAAAAAAAATAAAGTTGTATACCATCAAAAAAAAAAAGTAAAAAATAAAATTTGTTTATTTTTATGCTAAAAAAAAAATAACAATAAAGACAGGGTCTCACTATGTAGCCATGGCTGGCCTGGAACTTGCCATATAGACCAGGCTGGGATTGAATGCAGAGATTTACCTGCCTCCACCTCCCAGGTGCTGAGATTAAAGATGTGTATACGTCACCTGACCATAAAAAGAGCCATTTTTTTCCCTCCTAGTTCTGAGGACCCAGAGCCTTGCCCTTTCCAGGCAAGCACTCTACCATAGAACTAATCCCCAGCACCTCACCCCCTTTGCTGTTTTGTTCTGTTTGAGACAGAATCTTGCTGTTGGGTCTGGCTGCCCGGGAAGGCACTATGTGGCTAGGGCTGACCTTGAAATCATCTATATCAGATGCTTCTGCTTCTAAAGTGCTGGGATGAAAGGCATTGCACCACCACACCTGGCCCCCTCTATTTCTTAAATAAATAAATAAATTCAGTTGTCAACTCCAATTTATTAATTGGCTACTGCCCACAGGGCTTTAAATGCCTATGGGCATGGGTTGGAAGAAGATAGATAATCATTTAAGAACTGCAATTTACCAGGACTTCATAAGTATAATACATAAATTACTCTTCACTTACAAATCTAATAATCTAGACAGGTATGTTAAAAGGCGCAACTGTGCGAACGATCCTGGTGTCCTCAGTCTCAGCTAGTCAATCCTCTGCCGTGACAGACAATGTCTTGTGTACGGATAGCACCACCAGCCTCTACCTACCTACCAGATACCACTGGTATGCCCCACTCTCAGCCCAGGTGTGACATATAAAAATGCCTCTGGATTGTTGCAGTGGCCAAATCACATCCAGCAGAGGACCACTGGTATAGTCTCACAATATCCTGTGTGTAGGGGTCTGTGGGCAAAGCAGGCTTGTTCCTTCTTTCCACTTAAATGCTTCAGTAAGGACTTTTCTGAGGTGATCTGTAAAGCAGAAGGCTGGAAATCTCCAATTTCTCCTGCTGATCCCTACTTACTCTCTATTTACTATATGTCATTGATCACTCATTTTCCCCCTTTGGACAATTCACCAATTGTAGTTCAAATAATTTACCTCACTGTTAATATCAATCTCCCTAGCAGAGGACAACCCTTGTGGCAATCAAAATGGTAGTCACCAATATTTTCCTAACACTAGATTTGACACACAGAGTGGTCAATATATATTTAGCAAAACTGCTCACAATTGATTAATAAAATTTACGTGATTTTTTTTTATTATTCTTTGTTGTTTCAAAATGACTGTGTGTAATTTCCTTTTCATTTTAACAGGAAATTTTCCCTCACTGCTTTCTTCGGACCTAACATCTAACTTCACCACAAAACCTCAACACTGCTATCGCGAAGCCGTTCTATGACCGTAGCTCGAACCTGGTTATTTATTTTTTTACTGGTTCTCTGCTCCACTCCTTCTCTCCAAGAACATCTTTTACGTAACTCACCTGTTCCTTTAATTCAAAAATCAAATGACGCCCTGTCGCTACTAAAAGCCCTCCTCTGGCCTATAAGACCTGAACAGTATCTTAACTCCTCACAGTTAGTTGTAAGGCTCTATCTGGCTGGTCTCCCTTTTTTGCCTCAATTCTCTCCGCTGCGCTGTAGGCGCCAGCCTCTAAGTCTGCCTTCTTTACCAAATAGACAGTAGAGACTTGATTCGTCTTGTTCATCATACTATATCGCCCGCAAAGGTAAAACTTTTGCTGATTGTGTATAGAACCCAACGCAGAAAGAAAAAAAAAAAGCCCCACGTTCCTCAGTGGTCCCCAACTCTTGCTTCTCTGCTAAACATTCTGTGAACTACTGACGGGTAGTTTTCACGAACTGCCCAGCTATGAGGACAGACCCCGAGAAAAATCCAAACCCGTCAGGTGTCAGCTCCTCGAGCCAAATGCGGAGCTGGCGGAATCGGAGGAGTGTGTCATCACCGGCCGCCTACCTGTCTGAGGAATCCGCGTCGTCAAATTGCCCAGGGACCACTGAGGCCATCCTGTCCAGACTGCAGTCCATGATTAGCGGGGTGAGCCTTCGGCGCCCCTCAGGCTGCGAGCGGAAGAGACGGCTTTCCCCCTAACGAACCCAACCGCGTCTCCGCGATTCCCGTCTCTCAAATCCTTCGGCAACCGCCAGGCCCAAAGCAGCGACCAGGTGCCACGGGGTAAGAGGATACAGGGTTTCTGCAAACACTGCCACAGACAGGCCGGAAGTCCGACGCCGGAAGTATGTCACCAGAAATACCTCTCCAAGCCCTAGTACCCTCAGGGAGCATGCGCGTTACGGTGGCCGGGAAAGACCAATCCGCGATGTGAAGTGGGCGTGGTGCGTTGTTTGTGGAGTGGAATGTGTTGCGCGCGTTGCTCTCCAGCCTTTTGTTTTTTGCTCCACCCTGGCGTTTCCGGTCATAGAAAGCCGGCCTTTTTTTCCTCCGGCTGCACGTGAATACTTCCATCTTCTGACCTCCTTCCACCGGACTCATGTGCGGTCCGGAGGACGTCACACTGGGGCGTTCGAGCGCTCTGCGACGCACCATTCGGTGCCCTCGGTAGGGACGGTTGGAAGGTGTTCTCCCTCCCGCGGAGCCGGTGTGCTGGGAGGAAATCCGGAATCCTTAGCCTGAGTCACAGAAGCTCTTATGGATCATGGAAGTGAGCACACTTTTGCTCTCTAGAAACGTTGGTGCGTTGTTTTGAGATGCAAATGTGACAAGTGGTTGTTTCTTAAAAGATGGGAAGTTCAAGTTTTTGCGTTTGGCAGAAACTCTCCTGACACCTCTTTCTGCCTTTATTTAAATGTTAAAATGTTTATTATCTAGCGTGCGCGTGTGTATGCATGCGCATGAGTGAAATTCGGAGAATAACTTGAGAGCTTACTCCTTCCTCCTTGGACTCCATGAACCGAACTCTGGTCGTCTGCGCTTTTCCCTGTTCAGCCTTCTCACGAGCCCTTATTATCTTCAAACGGTTCAAACCCACTAAAGACGGGTGTGGTAGTGCACACCTTTAATCCCAACACTTGGGAGGCAGAGGCAGGCATATCTCTTGAGTTTGAGGCCAACCTGTTGACAGACAGAGCTACACAGAGAAACCCTGTTTTGAAAAAACAAAGCAAACAAGCAATGGATTAAGGTCGAACGCCTAACAGAACAAGCCTGGGTGGTGGTGGCTCAAACCTTTTAATCCCAGCACTTGGGAAGCAGGGGCAAGTGAATCTTTGTGAGTTCAAAGCCAGCTTGGTTTACAAGGCGAGTTCCAGGAGAGCCGGAGCTACACAGAGAAACCCTTTCTTGTAAAACAAACAAAACTCTAAAATTTGCTAGGACCAAAGATGAAAACGAAAAGAATTTTTTTTTGTAGTGCGATTGCAACTTATACCGAGCCGTAAGAGGCATGAACAGACTTTTTAAAAAACGTTTTTGGAGAAGATGTCCCAGTGAATTAGGGCCTGGGTTTCAGTCCCCAGCACCCAGTTGGACCACTCCCGAATACACATGGCACGTATATACTAAACACACATAAATTTTTAAAAGTGTAATTGCAAGTCACAGGCCCATGGAAAAGAAAACCATTTTGGATTTGGAAAATGATTTAAGGCTTTACACATCCCTGTCATCCCAGAGGTAGTGTTTATTTGCAGGATGGGAAAGGTAAGCCTATGATTGAGCTCTCCAGCAGCCCTGCCTAGCTTCCTTGACCTACTAGGTTTTTTACACTTTACCAAATGATGACATCAATTTGAAAACTTCTTCAGTAAATTAAGTAACTAACAAAGTCGTCCAGGCAGACAGGTACTTAGGATAGACTGAGACAATTTGATAATATGTCACTAGAATGCAGGGTATTTTCAGGTATTTAACTGTGTAGACCAGAGTTTCTTAACTGAGGATCATGGCCCCATGATGGGGTGTGGTGGGGGTGGGAGCCATGATAAATTCTCCACACCCAAAACTTGATTCATAATTTAAATTGTGGGATGAATCTGATAATGTCTGGCGATATTCACCCATGGTAACCCCACACAACGTCTACCGTTCTCACCACTGTACCAACCCACAGCACAAACTGCCTGAAGTACCTCCATTCAGATTTGAGTTAGGGTCAGAGAATAACAGAAGGAAGACCCCAGACTCAAATAGTATGCAAAGGCAGAGAGTATTTACTGCAGAAATTACCAGCATTCAGGGGCCAACCAACCATTCATCAAAATGGCAACCACCTGAGGGGGCTTACGGACCCCTTTTATGAAGGGCTAAGAGAATTTTGCAGAAGGATTAGGTAACCTCTAATATGATTGGTAGGGGGCAAAGCAGTGACATTAGTACAGTTTTGATTGGTTGTTAACTTAGTTTCATTGTAATTGGTGAGACCTTGAAGAATTTTGGAAACTAGCTCTGTTCTGGCCTCATCTCCAGCTAGGTGGCCTAGGAGCTGACTCGGCTCCAGACTTATCCTCCCTGAGTCAGGGCCATCTGAATAAAGGGCCATTGTCAGTGGCTCCTGAGGAACCCAGATAGCTTTCCAGGGAATGAAAAGTTTATTTCCAAGGTTTTTTGACTTCTCATTATGAACTGCAGTGTTTTTACTGTACATTGCAGTTTTCTGGTCTTATAGAATTAATCATTTCATTACAGAAAGCAGACAATATTTTCCTGGTCTCATTTCTCAACATAAATATCAAAGTAGTTTACCTTTGGATTGTGTTATGTCAGATAAACACACTTAATTAATACGTAAATTTGCTTTCCTATTTAACAAATGGTAAAATTATACATATATCAGAATTGTTTTAAAATAAATTTCTGTATAATTTATTATCAGTGTTCTATTTGTATTTCTACTTTATATACATGTTAACTTTTCAGAGTGGAAAAAGTTTTAAAAGCCCTGAACTAATCTATCCCATTTGATGTAAAAAGAAAAGACTGTAAATAGAAAAATCAGGGGCTAGAGAGGTGGTTGCAGCTGGTAAAGTGCATACTGCTCATACAAAGGACTGGAGTTTGGTTCCCAGTGCCCAGGTCAGGCGACCCCCCTCTTCCTATGACTCCAGCTTGAGGGGATCTGACTCCACTGGCTTCCCAGGACACCTTGAATCACAAGCACAGACATGCACAGACATACAAATACATACACATAATTAAAACTAATAGGAAAGTGAGACTCTAGAAAGAAGAGAACTGTGAACCAGAAGTGTAAGCCATAAACCCTTCCAAGTGGTTATGGTTTATAGTTATAGCAATAGAAAGCCAACTATGGAAGATTGGAGTTGAAGCACAGGCTCAGGCAGACGGCTAGGTTGGTAGCAAGCATCCCTTTGTACGGAGTAGTATTGGGTAAATAATGTGGATATAGGGTATGCAAGCCTCGTGGACAAACAGAAGAATTTGGATTCTGTGGTTGGACCTATGTATCCTATCTCCTGACAGATGTGTATAAGAATACAGATCAGGGGGCTGGAGAGATGGCTTAGCCATTAAAAGCTAGGCTGACAACCAAAAATATAAGAATACAGATCAGGGCTAAGAGAGAAGGCTCAGCAGTTAAGAGCACTGACTGCTCTGCCAGAGGTCTTGAGTTCAATTCCCAGCAACCACATGGTGGCTCACAGTCACCTGTGATGGGATCTGATGCCTCTTCTGGTGTGTCTGAAGACAGCAACAGTGTACTCAGACATAAAATTAAAACAAAACAAAACCAAAAAAAAAAACAAAACAAAAAACCCACACAGATCAGTAGTGAGGACAGGAGCTAGAATGCAGACATGGATTCTGGACAAATACTTACAAAGGAAAAATGGGCAGAGTTGGATGACAGTGGCTGTGGGTGATGGCATAGGGCTTCTAAGATGCCTCCAGTTTTTCAACTTATGCCTAATGTGAAAGTAGACCAAAATGAAAGCAGAAACTAAGGCTGAATGTCATGGTAGCAGCTCATAATTCCAACAGTCAGAAGGCTGAGGCAGGAGGATTGCCATGAACTTAAGGCAGCCCAGGCTACAGAGAAAGACTCTCTTTTAAAAACAAAACAAATTTAAACCCAACAGGTGTGGTGTAGGAAAACCTGTACAGTGTTAGATTTGACTTACTGTGTTGTAATAGCATCAAATAGAAATTTCATGAAAACTAAAAAGTTTCTGATAGTAGTTTGGAAATAATAGACTTCTTTGCTTTGTAGGGCTCACACTTTGTAGGACATTATTGGGTAGAAGCTACACACATTGGCTTGGTTTTAGCCAAATCACTATTTACTGCAATACCGAATTGGAAAATGGCATTTTAAAATCTAGGGTAGTGAACTTTACTTTTTAAAAAAGTTCTTATGTGTATGCCCGCACACCACATGTATATGCTTCCCAAGAAGACCAGAAGAGGTATCTGCCAGGACTGGAGTTACAAACAGTTGTGAACTACAATGTGGGTGCTGGGAATTGAACCCTGGTCCTCTGAGAGAGCAGCCAGTGTTCTTAACCTCTGACCCATCTCTCCAGCCCCTCATTAGCCTTCTTACTGTGGAGAGGGGTAAGGAAAGTCTTTGCACACACGGATTGACATTAGATATGTATCTTTCTCTTTTGTTTGCTTGTTTTAAAGAGACCTTCCGTCATTTAGCCGTTAGAAATACGGACTCTCAAAAGGTTTGGTCATCATCCCTGGCAGTGCAAAACAAAAAGGAAAGTTATTGCCTTCATCCTCGGTTCCTGTATGTTTTGAAGTGGATACTTCCATGAAATTTTAGGAAGTATGTCCGAGTCAGAAACAATGAATGTCAATGGTCCTCCTCCAGACTTCTTCTCAGACTCACCCTTCTGTATGGAAGCCAGCTCCTCCTCCTCAGACCTGCTTCAGGTGTGCAACCTACAGTAGTAAGTTTGAAGACAGCCCGGATTGCTCTCATATGAACAATTTATTTTTTCAAAATTATGAGGAATAGTAAAAGATCTCTGGTGGACGCAGAGGAAAGGTGCATGCACAGACAGTGTTTTTAGTCTTAGAGTGCAAAGGATAGAATAGTTTCACAGACGGTATTCTAAAAGAGATCCTTTCTGTTCATGAAGTTCCAGGCATGCAGCTAGGAGACATGGCTACAGCTCAGTTACAGGCAGGATGAGAGCCCAAACAAGGGCCTGCCTTCTACTCTAGTGCATCTTCCACTGTGTCTCTCTGAAGGTGACCAGCTGCCATGCATGACACTGACAGCATCCATCCTGTGTCTTCAGGAGAAGTCCTAATGTCCTTTCCGAGGAAGTAAGAGATCATGATGTCTCAGGATCTTCAAGAATGTTGACACTTGTAGCCACTAGCAAGAGTATAGGAAAATAGTAGAAATGTGTTAAGTTGTACCATATTAAGTTGATATAAAAAAAACAGACAAATAATGAAAAATTCATGTGGTCCAGAGGATAAACTGGCAGAGGCTTCCTAAAGAGCTTGTTTAATGTTAGGGATCTAAGATAAACTACAATTTAAAAGTCTTATCTCTAGACAATATTTTAAAAGATACTCAAGGGCTGGAGAGATGGCTCAGCAGTTAAGAGCACTGACTGCCCTTTCAGAGGTTCTGAGTTCAATTCCCAGCAACCACATGGTGGCTCACAACCATCTGTAATGGCATCCGATGCCCTCTTCTAGTGTGTCTGAAGACAGCTACAGTGGACTCACATACATAAAATAAATAAATCTTTAAAAAAAAAAGATACTTAAGGAATTATCCATAATGGGATAGTGAGGTGGCTTAACAGGCAAAGGAACCTGCAACCAGACCTGATGACCTGACTTCAATCTCCAGGCCTTAGCGGTAGAAGAGAACCGAGTCCCTGCAAGCTGTCCTGTGAGTGTCACATGAGTCCCTCAGCACACACATGTCCATACTCATGCACACAAAAATAACTATAATTTTAAAAGAATTATCTGTAAAGTCTTTTATGGATTAAAAGAGGTAATCTATAAGTTAAAAAGATAGTCCATCTGAAGGAGCTGAGGGGGTTGGCAGCCCCATGGAGGGAGCAACAGTGTCCACTGGCCTGACCCCGCGGTGCTCCCAGAGACTGGATCACCAGCCAAAGAATACACATGAAGGGACCATGGTGCTGGCCACATATGTGGCAGAGGAGGGCCTTGTTGGCCATCAGGGGGAGGAGGGTGTTAGATGCACCATTGTAGGGGAATGCTAGGGAGGGAAGACGGGAGTGGGTGGGTGGGTGGGGGGACACCCTCATAGAGGCAGGGGGAGGGGGAGGGAATAGGGGGTTTCCAAAGGGGAGACCTGGAAAGGGGAAAACATTTGAAATGTAAATAAAGTATCAAAAAAAATTAAAAATTATAGTCCATATAATGCATAATTTCTAATTGCATTAGAAACATTTTTTGAGTGGGGCACAGTTAAATTATTTTATGGAATACAGAAGGTAAGCTATTTTATGGATGAGGCCTTGTATACTGCAAATAGATCCTTGCTGACAGAGAAGTAGTCACACTGGCCAGGGTGGTGGCACATACCTGTAATCCTAACATCATGACTGAGAACTCAGGAGGACCTTAAACTTGAGGTCAACCTGGGCTGCATAGCAAAGCCCTGTCTCAGCGCTTTTAAAGACGTGTTTTATTAATCTGTGTGTCTGTGTCTGTGTGCAAGTATAGCTATCCCAAGGGGTCAGAGAAGGGCGCCAGATCCCTGGAACTGGAGCTATACACAGCTGTGAGGAGTAGGAACTGAACCTGGGTGGCCTGGAAGAGCAGCCAGTGATCCTAATCAGTTACTGAGCCATCTTCCCAGCCCTTCAATATTGTTTTTGTTTGTTTGTTTGTTTGTTTAATTAATGTATGTGAGTCCACTGTAGCGGTCTTCAGACACACCAGAAGAGGGCATCAGATCCATTACAGATGGTTGTGAGCCACCATGTGGTTGCTGGGAATTGAACTCAGGACCTCTGGAAGAGCAGTCAGTGCTCTTAACCACTGAGCCATCTCTCTAGCCCTCAATTTTTTTTTTTTTTAAAGGAAAAAGAAAAATGGCCATATTGGCTTTTCAATGTAATAAAAAGCCCACTACCTAGGGGCTTTTAATACAATGCTTATTAATGTTTATATAACCTCTCTATATAATGTTCAGGATTTTTTTGTGTGTGTGTGTTCTGGTTTTTTGAGACAGGGTTCCTCTGTGTAGCCCTGGCTGTCCTGGAACTCACTCTGTAGACCAGGCTGGCCTTGAACTCAAAAATCCACCTGCCTCTGCCTCCCAAGTGCTGGGATTAAAGGCGTGCGCCACCACTGCCAGGCAATGTTCAGGATTTTTAAAAAGTTATTTACTTTATGTTTATGGGTCTCTTGCCTACAACTGTCTATTTATAATGTTATTTTTTTATATTTTTCAATACTATATATAGTTCTATGTTTTTAAAAGATGAATGGTTTAAATTTTAGAAGGAGCTATCCTGGGCTGAAGAGATGGGCTCAGACTATAGACTACTGACTGCTCTCACAGAAGACCTGAATTCTGTTCTTAGCATCCCTGTCTGGCAGCCCCCAACTGCCTGGTGACTCCAGGTCCAGATGCCCTCTGTTAGCTTCCCCAGGCACAGCACTCCTGTGGACACACCCTGCCTGCCCCCCACCCACCCACATATGTGCATAATTGAACGAATCTGAATACCTGGGCATGAGACCCATGCCCTTAATCCCAGACTCTGGAAGTAGAGGCAGGTGGATCTCTGGGAGTTTAAGGCCATTGTGAGAACCCTGTTTCAAACAAAGGGACTGTGAAATGGATCCGCTGTTAAGAGAGCTAACAGTTCTTTCTGAGGCCCTGGGTTCAATGCTGGCAGCCACATGGTTGCTCATAACTGTTTGGAACATCAGTTTCAGGGGATTCAATACTATCTTCTGGCCTTTACAGGCACTGAAAATGAGCTTTAGAAAGAATAATAATACAGAAAAAACTAGAATTCAAAATTATCCAGGAAGTTTTTTGAGAATCAGGATCCCAAGAGGACTGTGTGAAATACAGTCTGAAGGCATGTCAATGGTCCTGTTTGTTTGTTAATGATTTTAAGTCTCCCTAGGAGGAATGGCCTAAGTAAAGATCTGTGCATAAGCTGGAGTTCACTTTTTATTTTATGGGGGCGACTCTCAGAGATTATTATTGACTAGAGGTTCAATATTATTATTGAATAGCAGTAGGATTTTAAGACTATATTCCTTGGCTTTTGAGACCAGTTTCCTTCTGCTGCTCAAGCTGGCCTGCTTCTATGTAGTAAGTCACCAGTTAGATCCACATATGTGAGATACTATTTATGATAAAACCAAGTTTTTTCCTCAAAAAATGTAAATACATGCTGTGCTATCTAATTTCTAATACTAATTTAATACTCCCTGTTATCTTATATAACATTAAGAATACTGAAGAACAGACCTACATGTGTTTATAAATCATTGAGCAGAGTCAGGTGTCACCTCATGACTGACTCTCATCTTCAATGTGAACAAAACAAACAAAACAAAAATAACCACAAATATCTGTTTAGACAAGATTTAATAAACATTAAAGAATTATCTGAGCTGAGGCTAGCAAGGGGCTTAGCACTTAAAGGTACTGCTATTCAAACCTGATAACCCAAGGTCAATTCCCCAAAACTCAGGTAAAAAGCCACATTTGCTGGTAGCATGCATCTGTAAACCCATCACCATCTGGGAGGCAGAGACGGGAGAATTGTCCTGAACTCACACACTGGGTCACCTGGAGTACTCAGCCTGGAAGAAACAACAAGAGAGATCCTTACTCAAAACAAGGTGGAAGGAAGGATCACGTGCCCAAAGCTGTCCTCCAACATTCACAGCAGTCACATCATGTGTGTGCATCCCAGGATCATAGAAAGAGAGAAAAAATAATTACCCAACAGGGCATAATTGTTCACGTCTCTTCCAGCACTTGCAAGCGCAAGGTCGGAGGACATCGTGGTTGAAGCCTGTGGTCCACATGAGTTTCAGGAAAATCTGAAAGTAATATCGAGTGAACCCCTGTCTCTGAAAGCTACCCCCCAAAATTATCACCAAAAGATATAAACATTCTCATCTGTCCCTGTGATTAGAGATACATAATCGCACTTTAAAACAAACAAACAAACAAACACTAAGTAACAGGCTACTTGTCACTTAATGTGACTCTTCTAGCAGTGATTTAGAGAGCTAACTATGCAGTGGGAAAATGTACTAAAATGCATATTGTGCCTGTAAAACAAAAATTCTCACAAGAAACTATATAGCAAATTATGCACTTTAGAAGAAGCTAATGTTTTCTTGAAATGTTAATAATGCTTTTTAAATTATTATTCAGAATGAAACAAAGAATGTAAAAGGGGGAAATGAGTCTACACACACATTCTCTGAAGATATTTATAGCCCAGAAGGCAGTTTGTTAGGTGGTGAGTATCCCTTTGCTGAATTATACAGAAAACTGTGTGTTCCTGTGATAGTAACACTAGCCAGGTACTGAAATAAACACTTTATACATGTTATTACAGAAAACTCACAGGTAATCCTATGAGAAGGTGGAGTTTTCTTTTTCTAAAATAAGAGTGATTAATTTCCATTTTGCATTAACCAAGTCCACTTAAACATCAAAACCACAAGTGGTGGTTTGAATGAAAATAGCCCCCATAGGGAGTAGCACTATTAAAAAGTGTGGCCTTGTTGTAGTAGGTGTGGCCTTGTTGGATGAAGTGGTCACTTCCCTCACCCCAACTCCATAAGTAACGATTGCAGGTATACACCGTTTCTTTTCCTTATGTTGTGGTAAAATACCCTGCCAAGGCTAAGCAGAGCATTGAGTTCCTTTAATCCCAGCACTCAGGAGGCAAGAGGCAGTCAGATCTGTGTGTGTGTGTGTGTGTGTGTGTGTGTGTGTGTGTGTGTGTGTGT
>JADRCH010000055.1:3774465-3829017 GCA_019843965.1 Rhynchomys soricoides | reverse complement strand
TGTGTGTGTGTGTGTGTGTGTGTGTGTGTGTGTGTGTGTGTGTGTGTTTGAGACCAGCCTGGTCTATACAGCTAGTTCTAGGCCAGCCAAAATGTAAACAAGAATAAAGAAACAAAAACAACCCTGACAAAAGCCACTTAACAGAGAAAGGGTTTATTTAGTGCACAGTTCAAGACCCAGTGGGAAATTGAAATAAGCAGGAACTTGCAGTAGATAGTCACATTGAATCTTCAGTCAGGAATGTAACAAACGGTTTCCTTTTAGTGCTCAGTTCTCTCCCTCTTCACACAACCCCAGATCCCTGCCCAGGGAAAGGTCTCCTAGAATTAAGATGGCTCTTTTCTCATGGGCTAACATAATCAAGATAGTCCCAGACAGACAGGCAGAGACCCATCTCCCAGCACAACCATACCCAGCTTAAAATATTTTTCTTTCCATTACTGGTAGAAATATAAATTGATAACAACTGCTTAGGAGAGTAACTTCACAATTTCTAACAAACTTTAAGGTGAGTATTTTCTAGAATCCAGCCATTCCATTTCTATATACCTGCAGATTAGCTGGTGTTCAAGGATGTCTGGTTCAGTGCTGGTTTTGATAGCAACATTAGGAACAAGGTATGTAATCAGTAAAAATGTTTTTAAAAAGAATCATCAGGAGAATGAATTAGAGCTACATGTATTTACGTGGCTGATTCTCAAAAGAAAAATTTGGAATTATAGAAAGACTGGAGGGTTTCCTGTTCTGGTGCAAGCCTTGTGACTCACCCACTCGAGGCAAATTCTCCTTTACTTTTTAAAATGCCTTTCAAACGCATGTGGAAGTATGTATATGCCAGTGCATGTGTAGGCCAGAGGATAGTATGTGTTGGACTCAGGAAGGCCTACCACCCTCTTTGAAAAGGGTCTCTCATTGTTCTGAACTCCCCAGTAGACTAGACTGGCTAGGACTGGCTAGCTAGTGTGCCCCAGGCATACCGTTGTTCCTGCTTCCCAGTGCTGGGATTACAAGCACCTGCCACTGCATGCACTGCCATGCCCAACAGTTTTAGTGCATCCAAGTTGTTGTGATAAGATGTAAGCGCTGTGTAGGAAACAGGGTTGGTGGCGTCTGCTCAGGTTCCACGGTTTGTATGGAAACAGAGTTGGTGGTGTCTGCTCAGGTCCACGGTTTGAGATGCTGTGGTTATCCAGCGGGGTTTACCTAAGGGTCAGGATAGTTGTTAAAGATAATACCAAGCACTGAATTTTTTGTTTAGCACACAGATTTCCAGAGAGTTGGCGAGTTGTCAGTTATGTAGAACTATATGCTGTTTTATGCAGCTGAATTGGTCAATAAGGAGAAAGGATAGGAAAATTTATTTCTACTATCTTTTATTCTACCCTTGCCTTTATGGACACCATGTAGACCGTGTGTGTGTGTGTGTGTGTGTGTGTGTGTGTGTGTGCGCGTCTCTGGATACTAGAGTTTGACTTTGGGGGTCTTCCTCTATTGCTCTGCACCTTATTTGTTTAGACAGAGTTTTGAACTAAACTAATTTAATCAATTGGCTAGAACGGCTGGCCAATCAGCTCTGGGATCTGGCTGCTTCTGCTCTTTAGTACTGCAAATTTATAAAAATTAAACACACTTATGTATTTGCAATTATGTTACCCTATCCTTTTTTAATTCTTCTTCAAAGAAAAAATATATTTTATTATTTTGGGTGTATGTATGTTTTGTCTGCATGTGTCTTTGTATACCAGGTGCAGCGGTGCCCTCAGAGGCCAGAAGCGGGCATCTGCTCCCCCGGGACTAGATAGCTGTGTGCTGTTATGAAGGTGCTAGGGATCAAACCTAAGTCGAGCAAGGAGCACACGTCTGTAATCCTAGCCGCTGGAGGTAAAGGCAGGAAGATCATGAGCTTGAGGCTGTCTTGAGCTAAATAGAAGATGCTGTATTAAAAAACAATAAAAAAAAAGTTGTTTTCTTAAAATATGCCATTATTTTTAAGTATAACTGTAACAGTTGTTCTGTAAGTTTATGGTAACTCATTATCTTTCTTTTTTTAATAAGATATCAACCTTGGGAATTACCCAGAGAATGAGCAGAATCAACCAGCTAACACTAAGGTTTCTTCCTTGAGGCAATTTGAACCCATTTGCAAGTTTCACTGGATAGAAGCGTTTAATGATGAAACGACAGTTCAAGACCCGAGGGAGTTGTTTTCTTACTCAGAGAAGCCTGAGCCGCAGAGCCGAGTGTACAGTGACACAGCAGATCCCAGTGAAAAGCCAGATCCACTTAGGGAAGAAAGCTCAGTGGAAAGTAGCATTTCCGAAAATAAACACGAACTTGTTCGTGAGCATGTGAGGAAATCTCCTAGAAGTCTGTGTCTAAACTACTACAGAGGAGAGATGCAGCCGCTCACGGAAACTCCATTCATGAGAAGTGCTGTAGTAGATGTCGCCCTCAACACGAGTCAGCCTCAAAGCTCTCTGGGTAAAGAAAATGTCTGTAGAAATGGTGAAAATTCATCTGATAGTGTGACTTGCTTCGACCAGCTTGACTTGAGAGCTGTTTATAAAGCCGAGAAGGTAAGACTGATGTCTGGTGTCATTAAAGCCTGTGACAAGCTACAGGATGCAGGTGTGTTTTTACTGTTTGAAAGCACAGACTCCGAGGCTTCTGAACAGCATTGAATCATCAGATCAGTACAAGGGACTTTGATTCCATGGGGATTTTAACCAACCAAATACAATTTTTCCTAATAAATGCAGACCATACTTAGAGATTAGCTCTACCAAATGTGGCTTTTTTTCCTCTATGGATTGTGACTCACTGTCCTGAATTCCTTAGTATTTACATGGCATAGTAAACATGGTGCTGTAATTATTACCCGTTTTTATGTGAGTTATACCAAACCAGCCGGGACTCGGAAGCTGGCCTTGAGGCAAAGGTTGAGAAAGGGAGGTTGTACACAGGTGTTTATTAAATTATATGACAAAACAAGCCAAAGATGTTTCTATCTTGTTAGACTTCTTTGGACAAGGAAAAATGAACTTGTCTTAGGTTTCCTTGATTATGGTCACATGTGTGATATCCTAAAAGCACTGACATCATCAATAATATAAAGTCTATGAGTTCTCTAGACAACTACAGCAAAGAAGAGTGTAATCCAACAGTGGTGTAAATAGTCATTTGTTCAGTGTGAGTTTCATAAGAAAGGTATTACTCATCTGTCTGTGATTATGAGAGGGTCCCCCCTCCCCATTTATTTGGAAATTAGATGGCAGTATTTGGAGGAGGACTTAACTTACCTATGTTGATTTCTAGAAACCAGCATTCAGAGATTAATTTGGGTTTCTTAAGATTGCTTATTCTTTTCTCCATCGCATTTAGTATTTTTTTCTCAGTAGTCAATAGGTGCTCTTGAGACTCTGTTGTGTACCAGAACAGGCTATGTAAAGAAAAACACACGGTTCTTGTCTTCATGAAAATAACATCCTAGTAAGAGACATAGAGATTAGCAAATAATCACACAAATGAATGCACTTGATTCTTACTACACAGAGTGGAACCGTCGCCTCTACTGAGGGTACTTCTCCAGGCAGAGGGTCTGGAGAGGCTTCCTTGGTGGAGTCTAGGCAACTGCGGGGTGGTATGTCTGAACTCCCTGTACTTGCATGGTCTGTGATACCTACTAGGATGTCAAGGCAGCTCAAGTGTTCAGGAAGCATGGGCCTTCGGGGAGCAGGGACTGTGGTAGAAGATGATAGGGTGGGAATGGCTGGGTAAGCTGTCAAGAGTAGTTAGCAGGCCCTTGGAGACCTTGCTGAGATAACTTAGTTTATCCCGGGGAAAAGCCATGAAAAGTCAGGGGTTCAACATCTCCAAATTGATATAATATCAACCCTACAGATGTCATTTACAAGGGGGTTTAAAGTCATATTCATTTCAGTGTTCTACACCACAATTATGCAGTCTTTTGTTACATACACACCCCCACCAAACATGTATTGTGGACATACAGTCAGTCCTGAAGTATGCCTGCTGTTCTTATGTTCATAGGAATCAGCATGGGTGAAGTATTTTTATTGGAGATCTTTATTCAAAAGTTCTTACAGTCTATAGTAATTAGTGCATTTGTTTAAAATTGATTTTGAAATCAAAGAAAGCCCTATATATGTGACCAGAATGTTTACATGATGGAAGATGGCGAGAGTCCAAATAGAATTTTTCTTTAACTAAATAAGATACACATATCTAGCTTATGCCTCCTGCTTATGCTCTGCCATGCTGTTGGATGTTCAGCAGCCTACCTGTTCACATTTATTTTATTTACTATAATTTACAGCCTGAAGTTTCTTCAAAAGAAATACAGAATTCTGGAGAGATTTCTGAGATATCAGTTAGTCACCAGGAAGATATCACAGAAGATGGCATAGACAGCCTAGCCATTACCTCATCATGGTCTCCAACTGGCATCTTTAAGGGAAGTAGATCTCAGGACAACTTCCTGATGCCTGATAGGGAGCTAGGCTTTGAAAGTTTGGAGCCTCTGGAAGAGGACATGGCTTTAAATGAAGCCTTGCAGAAATTAAAACAGACTAACAAAAAACAGGAACTGCAGATTCAAGACCTCCATGGTAGGAACTTGAACTTAGAAAACAGGATTCATGAACTACAGACAAAGGTCACCAAACAGCACGTGTTGGTTGACATCATAAATAAACTAAAGGTGAACATTGAGGAGCTAATCGATGATAAATACAACGTAATCCTAGAGAAGAATGACATCAACAAGAAACTTCAGGATCTGCAGGAGGCTTTGGCTAACACCAAAAAGCACCTTCAGGAATCCAAGAAAGACAAGGAGAGTCTACAGCTCCAGGTGAAAAAGATCAAGGTCCATTACATCCGCTTACAGGAAAGGTATATTGCTGAGATACAGCAGAAAAACAGATCAGTCAGTCAGTGCCTAGAGATAGAGAAGACCTTAAGCAAGAAAGACGATGAGCTCCAGAGGCTGCAGCGCCACAAAGGAGAGCTGGAGAAGGCCACCAGTTCTGCGCTGGACTTGTTGAAGAGGGAGAAGGAGATCCGGGAACAAGAGTTCTTGTCTTTTCAGGAGGAATTCCAGAGGCAGGAAAAGGAAAACCTGAAAGAAAGGCGGAAATTGAAGACAAGAGTTGAGAAGCTGGTCGCTCAGGTGAAAAGCTTGCTGTTCACCTGCGAGAAGGAAAGGGTTCAGACCATGGCACTCCAGCGGCAGATCGACGAGCTGAAGCTGGAGAACTTAGAACTCCAGCAGCAGACTGCAAAGAGGGAGGCCCAAGCTTGCACCCCTAGCTTTGAGATGACTCAGTCAAAGGAGCAGCTGGAGGAAGCGGTGGAGCCAGATGTCACCCAGGTATTAATGCAGATGCTGAATTCTAACACAATCCCCAAAGTTTCACGCAGTCTAGTGATGAACACTTAGACTGGACACTCAGATATATTATTTGTTTGTAGGAAGAATTATTTTCAAAGGAGAGAAACAGAAAGGAAATGCGCCACAGGCTTAGGGACATTCCTGCTGGTTGCTGGGTGCTTGCCTTAAAGAACAATAATTCTTGACTTCTTGTCATGACTTTGGTAGAGGTGATGACTAACCTGGGATTTTATGGGTATCCATGACCAATGTCTAGAAGGTTCCTTTGAAAGAGGATTATCTTTTTTTCGTTTTTGTTTTGTTTTGTTTTGGTTGGGAATTGTGGGGCGTGTTTGGTTTATTTTAGCTGGCTGCCAGAGGATTTTTGAAGTGTGGTTCCAAATCTGATTTAGCAATAAACAAAATAAAATTGCTCTTTTCCTTACAAAGTAAAACATGTGCTATAGCAGATATTAGAATTGTAAAGCATTGAAAATAGCATTAGAACCTTTGTCAACACATCTGAAGAAACCACATTTTTATGTCATTCTACAGCTTTGGTTTGTTTGTTTTAGCAAAGTACCCAAAAGCACCTCCAGGAAGGGGTAATTTTCTATTACCTGTTCTATTTCTTCCCTCTAGTATATGAATATTAACTAAGTAGAGTATAATCTATTTTGGTTAGCTTATTTGCTTGTGGCAGGGTCTTCCTATGTAGCCCAGGCTGACCTGAAACTATGCAGTCGAGGCACTGGCCTTGAACCCAAGATACTAATGTCCGAGATGATACCAATTGTTATATTTGCAGGTATGAGCCACTGTGCTGCCTAGGTAAAGTAATATCTTGTTAGCCAAATGAAAGCAGATCTGGCAGCTGTGGTGGTATATGCCAGTGGACACCTTGCTGAAGAAAAAAGCAAGCCAGTTTGAGCTAGAAAATTGGATAAGTCTATTTGACTATAAAGATTATTTAATTGTTGGTTGGTTTTTAGATGGTCTTGATATGTATGTTACCAGACTGGCCTCCTGTTTCCAGTGATTCTCCTGCCCCTGCCTTCCAAGCAGGGTTCTCTAGGCAACACGCTACCGCCCAGCTATGGTTGTTTTTCCTGCTGTAATAACCTGGATAGAGCTGGTATATTGCCTTGGAAGTATCGTGGAGTCGTTTTTATCATCATTATAAATGTTATTTGAAAGTAAATCTAGTTTTTATTTTTAGGAAAATACTGCTGTTTAGTTTAAAAAAAAAACAAACCAAAACCAAAACCAAAACACTAAAAAGCTCTATAAGGGTCCCCTAGATTAGTGATTCTCAAACTCAGACATGTACAACATGGCCTAGAGGGTTTCCTGACGTATAGACTAGCTGGGTTGTGCTTGAGAGCATACAGTTCTAGCAAGATTCCAGGGGAAGTAGAGGGTACTTGTCTTAGTCAGGGTTTCTATTCCTACATAAACATCATGACCAAGAAGCAAGCTGGGGAGGAAAGGGTTTATTGAGCTTACACTTCCACGTTGCTTTTCATCACCAGAGGAAGTCAGGACTGGAACTCAAGCAGGTCAGGGATCAGGAGCTGATGCAGAGGCCATGGAGGGATGTAACTTACTGCCTTGCTTGCTTCCTCTGGCTTGCTCAGCTGGCTTTCTTATAGAACCCAAGACTACCAGCCCACAGATGGTACCACCCACAAGGGGCCCTCCACCCTTGATCACTAATTGAGAAAATGCCTTACACTGGATCTCATGGAGGCATTTTCTCTGTGGTAACTCCAGCTTGTGTCAAGTTGACACACAAACTAGCCAGTACAGTACTGTTCCAGGGGCCACTTGACAGGGGCATCTATGACATCAGCAATAGTTTTATAGTAATGCTAAGACATTGCCGGTGTGGTGGAGCAATACCTCTGCCTACCATCTCTGTATCTTTTTTGGTGCTTCCACCAAAAAACATCAGAGCAGAACATCAGAGCCACTGTGATGATGGTCCCAACGGAAAACCAGTGGCACTTACAGGTTATGATGGCCCTGGTCTTTGGATCTGTATCTGCTACTCCTTCCTCCTCCCTCCCTCCATTTGCTTGCTTACCTGCTTGTTTAGTTGTTTACTTATTTAGTTTTTGTTTTTTGAGCCGGTTTTATTATGTAACCTAGGCTGGCTTCCGATTTGCAGTAATCTTCCTTCTTTAGTCTCCTGCCTCGCCTAGTGGCATCTTTTATAGTAAGACACAAGCTGTGTGAGAAGCAAGGTTGCTTGGGGACTGGCAAGATGACTATGTGGGTAAAAGCACTTGCCATCAAGCTTGAGAACATGAGTTAAGTGACTGGAATCCACGTGGTTGATGCAAAGATCTGACTCCCAAAACTGTTCTGTGACCCCCACATGTGTTGCAAGTACAAAATGAAATGAAATGCAATACATAATAGGGATATTCTTACTCATTTAAGAGATATGAAGAGTGTTCTTTTTGTTTATTTTCAAGACAGAGCTTCTCTGTGTAGCCTTGGGTGTCCTAGAACTTGATCTGTAGACCAGGCTGGCCTTGAACTCACAGAAATCCACTTGCCTCTGCCTACCAGTGCTTGGGTTAAAGGTGCTTAACACCACTGCCAGGCTGAAGGGTATTCATAAAGGGGACAATCAGTTTGAAAGTGGCTCAGACTCTGGAACTCATGTGGTATAATGAATATGTCTGTAACTAAACTAATGACATGGAACAAAAGACATGGCTCTTGCTAGATGTATAAAACATGCTTATAATCTCAGACATTTGGGGTCTGAAGTAGAAGGATCCCAAGTTCAAAGCCAGCCTTGGCAACATTGTCTTAAAAATTTAAAGAATGGGCAGAGGCAGATAATTGGTGGAGAATTTTCTGTGCATGTGGGAATACCAGTCTTGAGAGATATCCTCTCTCAAAAGACATTATTGCTTCTCCCAAGTATATGGTATTTTAGAAACTGTGACATGTGGTAATGTAACTGTGCTTCTGGTTGATGGACTGTGTACTAGTTACTGTTCTATTGCTGTGAAGAGACACCATGATCAAGGCAGCTCTTATAAAAGAAAGCCTTTAATATGGGCTTGCTTACAGTTTCAGAGGTTTAGTCCATTATCATTATGTCAAGGAGCAGGGCAGCACGCAGGCAGGTACTAAAGCAATAGCTGAGAGTTACATCATGATCTGTAGACCAAGGAAGAGACTCAGGGCCTGACATGAGCTTTTGAAACCTCAAAGCCCACCACCCTCAGTGATATACTTCCTCTAACAAAGCCACACCTACTATAAGGCCACACCTCCTAATCCTTCTAATCCTTTCAAAAAAATTCCACTCCCTGGTGACCAAGTATTCAAATAAATGAGCCTATGGAGGGACATTTTTACTCAAACTACCACAGGATATGTGGATCACAGTGAGAATCCTGCTGTCTTTTCAACTATAGAATTAAAATTAGTTACAAATGAACCAGGATTCTTGCTGTGCTAAGCACAATTAAGACCCTGACTCTGATACCCAGTACCACCCCCAAAACTGCAAAACCAAGGAAAGTGCCCTCTACTAATATTTTTATTTTGGAAAATATAATTTTAATAAAAGGTCTATTTATGCTGAGACATAATGGATAGTTTGCCAAATGAATTAGTAAACAAATACTCTAAAGCATTCTGTTACAATTTCTAATGTAACAAATCTGGTCCTCAATGATTATTATTTTTTTTAAATTATGCTTTGTTTTTTTCAATAAATTCTAAAGAATATAAAGGTATCCCATGGAAAAATGCTTCCCATTGCTCAGAGCTTTAAGCATAGTGTTTTATCAGCATTTTGTTTAAACACTAACTTGGGTCCTTTGACTTTATGGTGATAAATCTGAATTGTGCACATGTAGGATACAAAGGGGACACATTGTAATTTGTTCCTGAATTGCTCGACTTGTAAAGAAAACCTGGAGCTCCAACCTGTGAAGAGGACTTCTCCACTGGCCTCTGGAATTCACAGCCTTTTGGCTCTGAGAATAGGATTTCTCACGTGTCAGGTAAAAAACTAAACAAACAAACAAAAAAAGAAATGAATCATATTTTCAGTTGGAGTGGAACTCAGAGAGGCTATGAAAGGTAGCAGAATTAAGTCACAGGAGAAGAAAAGACAAAACCAGACCTGTAACCTCCCAGCCCTCCCTGCTCCCCAGGCTTCTTGCTGTTTATCTTTGGTGTTCAGTACTAACAGGTGAATGTAGTCAGATGGAATGATACAGTGATAAGGAATTAAGATAGTAACTAGCCATCTAGTACTTCTGTTTCCAGAGCAGTTGTTTTATAATCTGAGCCAGTCTGCTCTTAGGGAGTGTTCACATTAATGAATTGTTTGCCTAATTGAAACCTAGTTCGGGGCAGCAACTGTATACATTGGTAGAATGAACAACGAAGTAAGGCTGTTGGAGAAGTGGCTCCGGAGTTAAGAGCCACCCTCCCACAGAACCGAGGTTCGATTCCCAGCATCCACATGAAGATTCAGAACTGCCTATAACTTCAGTCTCAGGGGATCTAACCACTCTCCTGGTCTCTGTGGGCATCAGACATACATGCAGGCAAAATACCCATACATCCATAGATTGAGTAAATGAATAATTTTTTTGGTTTTTCAAGACAGGGTTCTCTGTGTAGCCTTGGCTGTCCTGGAACTCACTCTGTAGACTAGGCTGGCCTCGAACTCAGAAATCCACCTGCCTCTGCCTCCCAAGTGCTGGGATTAAAGACCTGTGCCACCACTGCCCGGCAAATGAATAATTTTTAAGTGAAGTATTTATTAATGAGTTCAAATCCCAGCCTTACATATGGTAGCTATGTGGCCTGTTCAAGGAACATAACGTTTCACAGCCAGTTTCCTTAATAGGGAACTCTGCTTGCTTCTGTCCTTGGCAGCAACTGCATTAAACAAAAATGATACAAAAGGGTGTGTACTTGCTAGATTGTCACATTAGCCTTTTCTTCTGTTGTACACTTCTTCCATTGGAAACAATCCTCCGAACTGGAACTTGAGGACAAGGCTTGCTGTGTTTTGTTTTTTTGTTTTGTTTGTTTTGAGACAGGGTTTCTCTGTGTAGCCCTGCTATCCTGGAACTCACTGTGTAGACTAGGCTGCCTAGAACTCAAGAGATCCACCTGCCTCTGCCTCCCAAGTGCTTGGATTAAAGGCTTATGCCGCCACTGCCTGGCATTGCCAAGTTTTTAATAGAAGACAAAAACCTTTGTCTCATTGTACTAGCTGGTTTTGTGTGTCAACTTGACACAAGCTGGAGTTACCACAGAGAAAGGAGCTTCAAGTTGAAAAAAATGCTTCCACGAGATCCAGCTGTAACGCATATTCTCAATTAGTGATCAAGGGGGGAGGGCCCCTTGTGGGTGGTACCATCCCTGGGTTGGTAGTCTTGGGTTCTATAAGAGATCGAGCTGAGGAAGCCAGGAGAAGCAAGCTAGCCAGTAAGTTACATCCCTCCATGGCCTCTGCATCAGCTCCTGCTTCCTGACCTGCTTGAGTTCCAGTCCTGACTTCCTTTGGTGATGAACAGCAACTTGAAACTATAAGCTGAATAAGCCCTTTCCTCCCCAACTTGCTTCTTGGTCATGGTGTTTGTGCAGGAATAGCAACCCTGACTAAGACACTCATCTACCTAAGGGCTATTGAACATTAGGATTTGCTAAGTGTGAGATAGCACACTAAGTCTTTTGTGTGCAGGTCACAGATCACAAAGCTATGGCCCACAAGCACATAACTGTTATTTTTTTTTTAAAAGACTTTATTATTACTTATTTATTTCATGTATGTGAGTACACTGTCACTGTCTTCAGACACACCAGAAGAGGGCATCGGATCCCATTACAGATGGTTTGAACCACTATGTGCTTGCTGGGAATTGAACTCAGGACCCCTGGAAGAGCAGTCAGTGCTCTTAACATTGCTGAGCCATCTCTCCAGCCCCATAACTCTGTATTTTAAAGGTTTAAATTAAATGTGTTACAGACCCTTCTTGGTTAGTAGCTTTTTCATCCCATCCTTCCAATGGTTATGTACAGTAGTTGCTTAGACTCCTTGATCCCCTTGGCTACTGGTTTGTTTGTTTGTTTTTTCTCAGTCCCCTTTGTTGGCTGCTTGGGTGCTAGATGTCTTAATGGCAGTATGTCACCAGCCTTCTCATTGGATCCCACCCCATCTCAAATAACTGCTTCCTGTTTGCCTGTTCTGTGAATCCCACCCCACTGTCTGTTCTGTACCTAATGCAGACTCAAGCCCATAATGATCTTGCAGCAAGTATTTGCTGACTTCCTGACCATCCTTGGAGGCATCCACTTTACTGTCCCTGATACGTTCTGGATAACCATGCATCATCCTTTGCCTTATAGACATTTAACTCAGAAAACAAGGCAAGCTTTGCAAGAGCTGACCTTCTTGTCCCAGGTTTCACAGATAAGCAGCAAAAGGCAAACACAAATCGTTGCACATTAGATCTCTTGGTTATCTTGCTACAGTCCTCTTCATCCTGGCTGTTCTCCAACTACCTAGTTGTATATTGGTCAGGATGTCTGGCCTTTCTAATGTGTCAGAGGTACCAATTTATCTAAAGTTTGCATATGAAAACTGGCCAGGCGAAGGAGCAATATATGGATATATAAGCATGCATTTGTCATAGATGAGGATCAACAGTATACTACCCACTCTCAATAGCAATCTATGTACATGTGTGACTCCACATGATAACTCCATATTAACTCTCATTAACTTTTGTATTATCTCTTAGTGAAATGACAAGGAGCCTTTGAAGCATGGAATTCAATACGACTTATCTCCTTTGGCCCCTTACTTCTAAACGGTTTTCCTTCTCTGTTTTAGCTTCAGCAAAAATCTTTCAATCTAATTTCTCAAACCGATTATCCTTAGGACCTTGCCATTCCTGATGCCGAGCTTTGCCAAGAGAGTAAGAGAGCTAATGACATAATGCTGCAAAGATTGAAGGACTGTCAGCTTAAAAAGAAAGATTTAGACAGAGAGGTACTGTATCCCTTTTCTAAAACCTGGTTCTGTTTACTGGGAAGAGCTAGCTAAAACGTCACAGAACAGTTGCTCCTAAAGTTCTGGATTTGTTTAAGAAGTGCTTGGGGACCAGGCTAGCTTAATTATGCCTTTTAGAAGTAGATATAATATCTAACGCTTGACTCATTTACCACTTAAGTCACTATTGGAAAGTTTTATTCACAGGGGTTGATGAGATGGCTCAGTAGCTAGGGACAGGAGCCACCACACCCAGAGTTTCAGGAGTTGGTTCTTGCTTTCCACCATGAACTCCAGGGACCAAACGGGACTCAACATTCAGCTAACTAGGATGTCTTATACCAAAAGGCAGCCAAGGAAGAGCAGCCAGGAAAAGACACAGTGGGGGCCACATCGAAGGAAACAGGTTCTGTGTGTCCTGGAGGAGTCACAAAGTCTGTGCATCATTTCCCTAGCACTAAATAATGATCGCAGGGTGAAGGGCCCTCTGCCAGTTCAGTAAAGCCACTGTCCATAGGAGTAGAGGGAGTCGTGCACCAAAGTCCCACCCACCAGAAAGCAGGCAAGTGTTCAGTGTGAACCACTGTGAGCTGTGAACAACTGTGAACTGTGAACCGTGGTTCATGGGAGGGACCATAGATTCCTCAGACAGTGCAGGATTCCAGGTGACTTGCCAGCTTGTCTTGGGCCCACTGTAGGAACTCTTTGTCATGGAAGTGGTAAAACCATGACATCCTTTAAAGTTTGGACTTTGTGTAGTTGGATGATTTTATCATAAATGTTTTAGTAGGTAATTTTATTTCTTATCCTCTAAAATATAAAAATGCTTTTTTCCTAGTTATTGAAACATAAAACCAGAATTGCAGCTCTTAAAGAGTTAATTGCTAATGAAAAGGCACTTCAAGACTACACTATTGAGGTGAGTTTAACATGCTGCACTTGGCTTCAATGTGTAAACACACCACAGATATTCATGTTCTCGTGACAACTTTGCTAATGCCCATCTAGCTCTAAGTTCTGGGCTTTTTGTTTGTTTGGTTTGTTGGTTTGGGGTTTTGTTTGTTTGTTTGTTTTTGGATTTTTGAGAGAGGGCCTCTCTGTGTAGCCTTAGCTGTCCCAGAATTCACAGAGATCTACCTGCTTCTGCCTTCCAAGTGATAGGATTCAAGGTGTAGGCCATCATCCACTGGCAAGTTCTGTATTTCTATGAATCCAGCCTCATCTGGCTTTTATATATATGAGTGTTTTGCCTGCATGTGTGTGTACTATCTATCTATATGCAGAAGAGGGCATCTGATCCTATGAAGTTGGAATTACAGATGTTGGTGAGGCCACCATGTGGTAGTGGGAACCAAACCTGGGCCCTCTGTATGATCAGCAAATGCTCGTAACTGCTGAGCCATCTCTCCAGCCCTCCTTCTCTGATTCTCAAGTTAAATGATACTGTGAAATGCTAGGGGTGTAAGGACTGAGATGTGTACAAACATATTTCATCTCAGATCACAGATTTTGATGCAGAAGAGGTCAAGAATGCCAGAGACACACCTGTATTGTTGGCAGTCAAACTGGATCAATACCACAGTCTGAATGAGGAGCTTGAATTCTTGGTAAGACAGACCAATGTCTTATGGTCCTTTTTATACCCAATGCCATCCACTAAATTTTAAGAAGTTATCTACCTTCAATGCAGTAGTAAAGTATCATTAAAATATTCACACTGGCACTGTGGCAGTATTGCCAACAAAAATATGAAAGTATTTTCATGTTTTAAAATTATACATATCAGGCTGGAGAAATGGCTCGGTGCTTAAGCTGCAATTCTAGAGGACTCAGGTTCAATTCCCGGCACCTACAAAGTAGCTCACAACTGTCCGTAAATCCAGTTTCCAGAGATCCAGTGCCCGCCTCTTACCTCTCTGGAAACCAGATACACAGCTAATATACAGACACATGCAGGTAAAACATCCATACACATAAAATAAAAATTAAATTAAAAAATGTAAATATTATTCAACATAATTTGTTTTTAGGCTAATAAAATTTATGCCTTTCAAAACGCAGAAGCCAAATGGTAAACATGCTTTTATATTCCCCATTTTTAGGGCTTAAACCCAAGGCTTCCCTCCTGCCAGGCAAGCATTCTACCTACTACTAGCTGTAACCCTCCCTCTTTAATTTTTTTATCTTTAAGAATGTTATTTATGTGTGTGTATGTTCATCCATGCCCTCAGAGGCCGGGAGAGGAGAGCGGGTGTTACATAGTTGAGTATGAGCTGCCTGGTGCCAGTGCTGGGAACCAAACTCAAGTCCTTGGAAAGAGCAACAATCCTGCTTTGCACTGCTGAGCCATCTCTCCAGCCCGTATTAATTTTTTGAGATAGGATCTTACTGTCTAGTTCAAGCCAGCTTTTCTCCCACAGTGTCCCACCTCAGCTTCTGAAGCTCTGGGCTTTCAGGTATTCACTGCACACAGCTCTCTGAAATGTGTGCTGCTTTTCACTGTACATGAAGCACACTTCGGTTTTTGTGTATCCTACTTTACTAGCTGCGTTCAGTCACAATGGTTGGAAGTAACTCTTAGTTTACCTAAGGTGGTACAAAAGAGAATGCAGAAAAATAGAAGGAAATAAAAACATGGTGTTGGTGTTTAGACAGTCATAGAAAACAATAAAGGAACTGAGTTGGCACAGTGTAATCTTCCTTTTTTCATACTATATTTTAATATACATATATAATGTGTATTAATCAATCTTTTTCTTCTTACCATTACTTTGTGTTTGGAGTTTTGTCTGCTTCCCCACTGATTTTTTTTTTTTTTTTTAAGACTTACTTATTTTTAAGAGTACATACACTGTTGCTGTCTTCAGGCACACCAGAAGAGGGCATCAGATCCATTACAGTTGGTTGTGAGCCACCATGTGGTTGCTGGGAATTGAACTCAGGACCTCTGGAAGAGCAGTCAGTGCTCTTAACGGCTGAGCCATCTCTCCAGGCCCTCCCCCACTGATTATTTATAGGATATGTTGCAGGTTACTGTGGACACTGGATCTGTTACTACTGTGTTTTGATACCTGTTATCTAGCTCCTGCTATCCCGTCTTTGCCTCATCCTTCCCAGCCTCTAGACAGCACGACTGGACATTTACTTCAGCTGTTTAAAAGCACCCATCTATGAAAGAACACGAGGTGTTTATCTTCTTGAGTCTGATGTATTTCATTTACTTTAATATCCTCCTGTTCCATTCAGTTAGCTGCATTAATATGTATAACTGTTACACGATAATCAAAGATTGTTTATAAAGAACTGTGGAGATGGGAATGTGAACTGTCCTAATTTTATCACGGTAGACTTTGCATGTGTTAGATTGTTACACTGTGCCCCAAATACAGTTAAAATGATACTAGAAATCTCCATGGTCTCACCATAATGAAAACAACCGATAATGTTGCTGGCACAGCACAGAAGTCTATCCTTTATTTCTAAATAACTTAAAAGCAGAATTAGGCACTATATTCATTACATAGCCATTCACCTTTAAAAGAGAAGAAAAGTGGCGATCCATGCCTGTCATCCCAGAACCCTAGAGACTGAGGAAGGAGGGTTTCAAGGGTGAGACTAATTTAGGCTAGATGTTCAAGGCCAGCCTGGCCAACTTAGGGAGACCCTGCCTCAAAATAATCGTAATAATAATAGTAGTAGTAATAATAGTAATAATAATAATAATAATAATAATAATAATAATAATAATAATAAATGGCCTGGAAGTAGAGCTCACCTTTCACAAGCTAGGCCCTAGGTTCTTTTCCCATCCCTGAAAAGAAGAGAGAAGGATAAAGAAAGGGAGGGACGGTTGCAGCTTCTATAGCATTCTGCTTTACCGTTGGGAGGGACGGTTGCAGCTTCTATAGCATTCTGCTTTACCGTTGGGAGGGACGGTTGCAGCTTCTATAGCATTCTGCTTTACCGTTGCTCCATAGGGTCCGCCTACGGTATGTAAGTATATAGAAAGTGTAAGAAGACTGAAAATCACTCTTGGCACTGCTATTAGTAGGACGTTTTCTGGAGTTTTTCTTCTATAATTGCTTTGAAAATTAAAGTGGCTGTCAGAGAAAATTATTAGTAATCTTTCCTAATGATCAAAATGCCACTCTCAGTAAAAAAGGCTTTTTATTTAAAACTTTTATTACATTTGACTGATGGTGTGCGCGCGCGTGTGCGCACACACAAAGTGCCATGGCACATGTGGAGGTCAGAGGCCTACTTGCAGGAGTTGGTTCTCCCCTTTCCATATGGGTTTGATAGAAGTCAGATCATCAGCTATGGCTACAGGTGCCTTTCCATGCTAAGCCATCTTGCCAACCTGTATAATTTTTAATTTTGATAGTATTCTTGCAAAAAACAGACAGTAGGCTGGACTGTGAAGTACATGAAGCTGAGCCTTAGACATGTGCATCGTTTGCGGGGGGTGAGGGGGGATGCAGGATCCTACCTCATCACACACATCCCACTTTAACTCAGACTCATGCCTACCTCTGCATGGGCTATCTGTGCAGAGGATGGCAATGAAACATGGATGTGATTCATGTTTGCAGGTACTAGCAGATGCTTGGCTATTTACAGAACTATTTCACAGTAAAAAATAACAGAATCAGTAAAGGTCCATCATAATTCCTGCGTGTGTGTTCTATCTGCCCCCTACCCCCAGGGTCCGGCCGTCTGTGTCACAACTCACTTCATCAGGACTCAGTTTCAGAGGATAGTACAATAATAGAGCTGACAGGCCCCATTTCTTCATACCCGTTCCATGGTGGTTTCCAGGTTACATTTTTGCTGATGTTTCTCCATAGATCACAAAGCTGGGAGGTCTTCTGGAGAACAAAGACGACCACTACAGCAGACTCATCGCAGAAAATGACAAGTACCGGAGACACATAAGCAGTCTGATAAATAAGGTTTGTGTCTCCTAACAGAAAACGATGTCTGCCCAGCATGTGCCCTGCTTTTGGTCCTCAGCATAAACACCAAACCAAACACCCACGATAAACTCAACCCAAGCATCACCTCAGGACTCACAGAACTCCAGGGCCTAAGGGAGCCGAGGTCAGCAAAGCCACCTTCACCCCTAACGCGGGTTAAATGCCGCCATGAGCTGGGTAGCTGGGAAGTGGCCACGGACCCTGCTGCAGGCACTTTAGAGTCTTAGTTTCCTCACTTTACCTCCAAGATAATTGAACATCTTGCCATTTAGTGTATTACTTTACTTTTTTTTTTTTAATCTCTTTTTATATTTCCAACATTCTTTTTTTTTAAAATTTTTACTGGTTATTTTATTTATTTACATTTCAAATATTATCCCCTTTCCCCCTCCCCAAAACCCCCTATCCCGATCCCCCTCCCCCTGCTTGTGTGAGGGTGCTCCCCCACCCACCCACTCCTGCCTCCCCTCCCTAGCATCCCCCTACTCTGTGGCATCAAGCCTTCACAGGACCAAGAGCCTCTCCTCCCATTGATGCCCGACAAGGCCATCCTCTACTACATATGTGACTGGAGCCATGGGTCCCTCCATGTGTACTCCTTGGTTGGTGGTTTAGTCCCTGGGAACTCTGGGAGTCTGGTTGGTTGCTATTGTTGTTCTTGTGGGTTACAAACTCCTTCAGCTCCTCAGTCCTTCCCTTAACTCCTCCATTAGAGTTCCCATGCTCAGCCCAATGGTTGGCTGCAAGCATTCGAATCTGTATTGATAAGGCTCTGGCAGAGCCTCTCAGGGGACAGCTATAACAGACTTCTGTCAGCAAGCACTTCTTGACATCAGCAATAGTGATTGGGTTTGGTGGCTGCATGTGGGATGGATCCCCAGGTGGGACAGCTTGTTCTCATTTTGGTTTTTTGAGGCCTAGTCTGGCCTTGGAATCCTGAATTCAACTGCCTCAGCCTCACAAGTGCTGAAATTGCAGGCATGAGCCAACCAGAACTACATTAATTTAACCTAATAGGCTATAATTTTTACCTGGCCCCTGTATCATCATGAGGAAGACAGTAGATTACAGAGAGTTTCTGGGACTCCCCATCTCCAGTTTGATGAATGGGTTTAATGCCATTGTTATTCATATTTCTGATATCAAAATAGAAAAAGGACATTTTTGTCTGTTGTAAAATTTCCATTTATTGTTGTCAAATAATTAAACTTCAACTTGTAAATAATTTTAAAAGGAGAAAATAAAATTAAATATAAATACTTGTATTTATAAAAAAAAACCTTTGTTTTCTCAAGGTAATGTCATATGAAGAAATTATCAAATGTGCTGACCAAAGACTTGAGATATCCCATTCTCAGATTGCACAGTAAGTTAATAAAACTAATTTTTAAATTTATTGAATATCTACTGATGTTTTGGTTTGTTCTCTGGCTTCTAAGATTTTTTTCTCTGACTCTTAGAAATAGGATAACAGGGCCTGTGTCTTTTAGAATAGACTAAAACCATGTTCCCCGACCTGGTTCAGAATAAGCTACTTAATACTTCTTTCCTCTGAGGACAGCCTGGCTTCTGACAGACTGCTTCCTTACCTTCTGCTGTTTTCAAGGGTTTTACAGCTTTTTCTGAGAATTTTGGTATACAAACGAACTAATTAAAAAGGTACCACTAGTTTATATTTAATCCAAAGCAAAAGTATCTCAGGCAATTTGAGACTTCCGTCTTGGATTTCGTTTGTTTAAATCTTTATTGGTCTCGGATAACCTGGCTGCTGGGCTGTGAAATGCTGTTCAGGTCCTCCTCTAGGTCCAGCCACAGGAAGAGCTCTTACAAGACACGACCATAACCCCCCCCCCCGGCCCCTACCCCCTACCCCCGTGGGTGGCGGAGCTATAGTGAGGACCAGCCATTCGCCCCAAGGAGACACAAGAGTTCAAAGGCTTTCTTCTCTTCAACTGACTATCTCATCAGGAATCAGCGGTCTTCTCTGCAGTCTCAGCAGTACCAGCTCCATCCTCCCTTCTGGGTGGAACCACCAGCCTGCCTGTGCCAGCAGTTGATCCACAGAGCAGACCTGGGCTTGTTGGCACTGCCTCCACCACCCCTCCCACCTGGTCAGCAGACAGCCACCACACAGCAGACTCCTGGGGGGCTGATGGGCAAATTGGTGCTGAGAGCCCCAATATCGAGCATGGCAGTCAATCGTCATCAACTTTGCCAAAGGCCACCCTGTGCCCCAGAACTAAGCAGGCAGTGAGTGTCCTCTGCACAGTTGGTGAGCACCTATGGGCCCTTTTGGAAGCTGGACCACAGCTCAGCAATGGGAACCAGCACACAAGACTTCCCCTGCAGTGACAGCATTGTAACAGGGTTACCCCCACATGATTAAGAGGAACTGCTGAGCACGAATGACTGTTGCTTGCCAAACCACACAGGGAGCCACCCCACAGCTACTCGTTTCCTGCCAGGGCATCACCTGCCCAACAGCTCCACTCCCTAGAGTTCATGATACCTGGTTCTGCCTGTCAGAGGATCCCCTGACCAGAGTGGGAGAAGAACAGCCCCCACAGCTGAGCATCTGCTTGCAAACCCACACAAATGATGAACCTTACCACTGACAGAGGCAGCTGTGGGTAGGCATGCAGGCTCCAATGAGCTGGCCTTGGCACAACTGCAATACACAGGACATGGACTTTCCAGTGTGACCCAGCCTTCTCCAGGTGGGACTGCCTCACCTTACACTTCTAGGGCAGCTAGGTGGTGTTGGTGCACCTTTAGTCCCAGCACTCAGGAATGCAATGCAAATGGATCTTTGAGTTTGAAGCCAACCTGGTCTACAGATGGAGTTCCAGGACAGCCAGGGCTACACAGAGAAACACTCCTCACAAAAAAACAAAAACCAACCAAACCAACACAAGTTATTTTGCAATCCCAAACAACAGAACTGCCAGAAAACAGTTCAGTGTGTGCCCCATACTCCGGCCTTTCACATCCTTCCTGAGAAGGGAGGGGCCTAGCTGACAAGCCTAGCCTGGTTGATTGTGAAAGTATAAAACCTAGAGACAGGACTCTAGAAGACAAAGATCAATAGATGGGGCTAAGAGCCACTCTGTCTTATTCCCTTTCCAAATCCAAGATGAACATCTGGATATACAAAATGCCAGAAGATAGGGCTGGAGAGATGTCTCAGTGGTTATGAGCACTGGCTGCTCTTCAGAGGTCCCGAGTTCAATTCCTAGCCACTTATAACCATCTCTAATGGAATCCGATGCCCCCTTCTGGTGTGTCTGAAGATGGCGACAGTGTACTCATATACGAAATGCCTGAGGTGGGCTGGAAGTTTGGAGTATCAGGGTTTATACCAGGTCCAAGTTAGGAAGAAGGAAGACAAGAACTCCCTTAACTTGCTTCTATGATACAATGCAAATACAGAGATAATCCTGTGTGCTTGTCAATTTTTAAAAACGATTATCAACATTAGAAGCGGAAGAAATTCAGGCATAGAAAATGTTCTAACATCCTAAATAATGGTACTAAACGTCAGCCATGATTCTAAGGGTACAAAATGATCTACATTATGACCTAAACCAGGTAAACACATCGGCTTTACACCCTTAACATTTTGACTGGGTTTTTGTTTTCTCTCAATTAATTAGTTTGTGTTTTGTATATATACAGACTTGCCTCTGTGTGTGTGTGTCTGTCTGTCTGTCTCTCCCCCCCCCCCGTGTGTGTGTGTGTGGGTGTGGGTGTGTGTATGTATGTGTGTGTGTGTGTAGGTCAGAGGACAACTTTGGGGAGTCAGTTATCTCCTTCCACTGTGGGTTCTAGGGATTGAGCTCAGGTTGAGGCTTGTGTGGCAAGAACTGTTGTCCACTGAGATAGCTCACTGATCCCCTACATTCTGCCCACCTTTGGTGTTTCTTGAGTCCTGCCAGCCTGGTTTTTTTGACTTTCATTTACTTGGTAACTTGATTTCCATCTGTCACTTTCAGTCTGTGACAGGTTTTTGCCATTACAATGCATTTCCTAGAGACAGAAGAAACTTGGATCTTCCTTTTTAATCCAAGCAGCAATTCGGTGTCTTGGTTAGTTGGACTTTAAGTCACTTACACTTAGGGTTATTACTGAGAGCTGTGCTGAGTCCTGTGACTCGGTTGTTTGTTTTCTGGTTAACTTGTTTTTGTCTATCTCTCCGATCCATCTGAGGGGTTGTGGGTTTACTGGACTCCTTGTTTGGACTCTTTCTCCTCTCTATTTAAGGTTCCTTTAAGTATCCTTGCAGTGCTGGCTTGGTGGTCTTGAGTTGTTTTGGTGTGTATTTGTCTTGAAGCATCCATATTTCTCTAACATTCTGGAAGACAATTTTCTGTGTATAACAATCTCATTTGGAAGTTAATTTGCTCCTAGGACTTGAAATCGATCACTCCATTCTTCTGGATTTCGGGCTTCCTTTCAGAGGTTTGATGCACTGTGTTTGCCTTTGTAAGGGAGTTGGCCTTTTTTTTCCTTGTAGTTTTTAGTACTGTTTGTTTTGAACTTTTTTTTTTAGCATGTTGACTATGTGCCCTGAAGAGTCTATTAGAGATTCTAAATGTCTCTCTTGCTTGGATCTCTGTCTCTGTCTCTCTCTGTGTGTCTCTGTTTCTCTCTTTTTCTCTCTCTGCATAAGAATAGGAAACAGGCAAATCTCTAGCAGGCCAACAGAATGCTGTGACCATGCTGTGCCACCACCAAGCCTTTTCCTGTGGAAACACAGCCCCAGATCAGGAGCTCTGTTAACACACTGTCCTAGAGCTATATTACAGTGCATGCACTGTGCAAACAAGCAAAAATAGCCAAATAGCATGCTATATATTGCTATTATCTATTCTTACCTTTATTCCTGGAACCTGTAAAGAGAAAAATTAACCAAGTGTTCTGAATTGCCAGAAAAATGCTCAGTTTCTATGGTGGTTTGAATGAGAATGGCTTCCACAGGCTCTTATGTTTAAAGGCTTGGGTCAATGTTGTGGAACTGTTTGGGAAGGATTGGGAGGTGTGGCCTTGTTGGAGAAAGTGTGTCACTGGGGGTGGGATTGGAGGTTTTAAAAGCCTATGCCAGGCACAATGTCTCTCTCTTTCTCAACATGCTGCTTGTGGATTAAGATGTGAAAATTTGATCTACTGCTTCAGTGCCATGCCTGCCTGCTTCCTGCCATGATGACAATGGACTAACCCTCTAAAACTGTAAACAAGCCCCCAATTAAATGCTTTCTTTTGTAAAAGTAGCCTTGGCCATAGTGTCTTTAATAGAACAGTAACTAAGTCTCCAAAGGATCTATAAAATATTCATCTAGAAAAGTCCATTTTTGAGTAAAATGCAATTGTTTCTTTCTTTAGTTTGGAAGAGAGAAATAGACATTTGGAAGATTTAATTAGAATGCCCAGAGAGAAAGCCAGAAGGCCAAGGTAAGTTTTCCTTCTGTTTTGTTTTGGTTTTTTTTTTTAAATGTCTTTAAAATACATATAGTAAACAATACATTTAATTTTTTCTCCCCCTATATTTTTATTTAAGATAATAAAATAAATACAAGGTATTTTCTAGTATAAAGTAGTGCTTTCCTAGTATAAAGTAGTTGCTTGATCAAAGTTTTCTTGTCTTACATAGTGTCACATACTTAAAACCCCCAGCTATCCTGGAGGCTAGCCTGCAAAGTTTAGCAAGATCCTGTATCAAAAACAGATTTTTTTTAATCTTATTTTTGAGATGGTTTCATATCCTTTTTTTAAACAAACAAACAAACAAACAAACAAAATCCTATGTTTTGCTATGCAGCACAGACTGCAATACATGATCCTTCCACCAAGCGCCCTGGGTTCTGAGATTACAGGCACCTTCCACCTACCTCATTACTCTCAGGTTTTTATGGAGCCTGAATTAGAAGGCCTGCCCTCTCAGAAGCCATAAGCAGGATTCTATGAGGGTTATAAGCAAAGTGCTTGTCTTCTATAGAACCACTTACCTTCTACTGCTTAGAAAATGACTATTTGCATAAAACCTTGAAATCTATATTTTTAGACGAGTCTTGGTCAGTCATATAGCCCAACGTTGTAGGGTAAGTACACAAGCTTGTGGATTGACTGGAAGAACAGTTGGGTTCTAGCTTCAGTGGTACATACTAAAATTGAAAAGTTAGAAAATATCATAGCTATTTTATATGATCACTTTGCAAACACTAGTTTAAATCTGCTCAGTTTTGATTTCCAAAACAGCATGAATTTTCTCTTGTGTTATAGAAACAAACTATGGGATTTATTTCTAGAATTATTTTAAACTTTTTCATATAATTTTACACATTTACCAGTTGAAACATTTGTTTACTTATCACACTTATTTTTGCACTAAATTTGAGGCATCTATATATCTATATCTATATGGATTTATTGACTTTAAAACAAGGGAAAGAGTTCACAGGATGCACCTAGCTGGAAAGCCCATTTGTATGAGAACTCCAGAGCCCCTGCAGGCTACATCTGTGAATAACTCTGAAGTCTTGGTTGACATGCTGACCTCAGTGTGCCAGTCAGAAGTTCAGTCTTAGAATTCCTCTACATCTTTTAAAAGTATGGTTCTGATATGTCCACTTGTCTCTGGCAGTGGAAACTGTTGAATTTTCAGATTAAGAAATAGTCCTAGACGGCTCTAGATGTCTCACTTTTTAGAATATGTTTTTATTTCATGTATAGATGTGTCTGTGTGGGGGTATATACACGTGAGTGTAGGTGACCACAGAGGCCAGAGGCTTGGAACTTGAGTTACAAGCTGTGGTGAGCCACCTGACGTGGGTGCTGGGAACCAGACTCGGGTTCTCTGTAAGGACAGCCAGTCCTCTCAGCCACTCAGCCATCTCCACCCCAGATGTCTAATTTTTGCTTCAGCATGTGCAAGAAGATTTTGTAGGTTTCATTTCAAAGCTGAATCTTAAGTAAATTAGGAGCCTATTAAATATGAGACTGTATTCTATTCACGTGCATCAAGGATGGTCCTCACTGAGGATGGTCCACTGTATTAGTCAGGGTTCTCTAGAGTCACAGAACTTATGGGTAGTCTCTATATAGTAAGGGAATTTGTTGATGACTTACAGTCTGTAGTCCAACTCCCCAACAATGGTCAGCAGCAGAATGGAAGTCCAAGGATCTAGCAGTTGCTCAGTCCCACAAGGCAAGCAGGGGAAGAACCAGTCTTCCCTCTTCCAATGTCCTTATGTAGGCCTCCAGCAGAAGGTGTCGCCCAGATTAAAGGTGTGTACCAGCATGCCTGGATCTGGATTAAAGTCACTACCTTACTGGGCCTAAGCTTTTCATAGCCACTATGCCTCAAGATCTCCTTGCCAAGGTCCAGGTCAGAAACTTATATCTCCCAGCCTCAAGATCAGGATCAGAGGTGAACCTTCCAACTCTGGATTGTAGTTCATTCCAGATATAGTCAAGTTGACAACCAGAAATAGCCACCACATCCACACTGAGGGAAGTCCACAATGAGGATGAGCCAGACAGGATGAACCAGACTGAGGATGGTCCTCACTGAGGATGGTCCACACTGAGGGTAGTCTACATTGAGGATGGTCTACACTGAGGGTAGTCCACACTGAGGATGGTCCACACTAAAGATGGTCCACACACTATGTTGAAAAGTTTCATGGTTTTAGGGTCTCATAATTAGATATAAATGACAAGTTCTTGAAAGTGAGAGACAAACATGTAAATAATGGTGTGCTTTTCACCCCCATCACTGTTTTAGTCTCTACTCCCTATTTTTACATCATTTTCCTTCTTTCTTACAGACCAAGATTAGATAATCACCCAAAGTCCATGACCTTGATAAGTCACCTTGAGGGCCACCGTAAAGAATGTTCTATTTCCATGTGAACTGACAGTAATACCTGATTAAATACTCATTCCTGAAGTTATGTTGTGTGTGTGTGTGTGTGTGTGTGTGTGTGTGTGTGTGTATCTAAGGTGGAGAACAAACTTAGGTGTTCCTCCTCAGGCGTCTCCATGTCATTTTTGGACATGGGCTCTCTCACTGGCCTAGAGCTTACCAAATAGTCAAGGTTGGTTGGCCAGAGAGCCCAGGAGTCCTCGTGTCTCCATCTCCATAATGCTAAGACTACAGGTGTGAAGCACTTCCCAGCTCTTTCAAAATGTGGGTTTTAGAAATGTGAATCAGATCCTCACCCTTGCTCAACAAGCTTGTGACCTATTGAAGTTATCTCCTGCCTGGTCTCCTGTTTGCCCCATTCCATCCCTTTGTCAAATCCCCAAACAAGGCTGGAGGTTTAGCTGTTAATCAACATATTCTGTAGGTGGGAATGCAGAAATTGTTTAATCTCACCAAAGTGAGGGTCACACTTAAATCAGTCAGGTACAAGTGGGAGTATGTGTGGTGTACATTCCGAAGGACATGCTGAATAAGTCATGTGATCACACTTCTGTCTGTAAGGAGAACTCTATGCAGCAGGTCCTCTATGAACTTGGAAACAGAAAATATGTTGTTTGCTCCAGTCTTGGAACACTTGGACAAAGTGGTCCACTAGAACCCCCCACAGAAGTTCAGACAGCCCCTGTCTTTGGGACAGGAGTCTCATGACCTGGTTGGGTGGATGACACGGAGGGCTCTAGATGGGGGAGGAGCAAGGGGCAGGGGAGGCCCAGCCAGTACTGGGTCAGCAGAGATTGACACGCTCAACAATTCAATTAATTCATTTTAAAGAAAAGTAGGAGTGTGGTTGTGGTGATTTAAATACTCCTGTGTTTGAAGGCGTGGCCTTAGGGAGGTGTGGTCTTGTTGGAGTGGGTGTGGCCTTGTTGAAGAAAGTGTATCCTGATAGAGGCAGGCTTTGTGGTCTCCTATGTTCAAGCTATGCCCGATGTAACACACAGTTTCTTCCTGTTGCCTTCGGATCAAGATGTAAAACTCAGCTCCTTCTCCAGGACCATGTCTGCCTGCGTGCTGCCATGCTTCCTACCATGATAATGGACTGAACCTCTAAAATTGTAAGCCAGCCCTAATTAAATGTTTTCCTTTATAAGAGTTGCCATGGTCGTGGTGTCTCTTCACAACAATAAAACCCTTTATGAACAGTAAAAATGATAGAAATCAGAATACTTTTAAAATCATATAAAAACATCGAACATAGCTTGTGACCAGCTAAAGAGCCACAGCCCTAGCAGTGTCTCCTTTCAGTGAGGTGATCATGAGAACTGTGGCAAGACCCAATGTGAGGAGACACCTTCATTATAATTCATGTCCCTAGGTTGATAGGATGCCGTAGGAAACATGCTGGGGGAAGGTAACCACTAAAGAGACAGCTGAGTCTAGAATCTGCACACAGATGGGATGAAGCAAGTGAAAGAAAGCTGGCACAGACTGTCCAAAAGCAGGGTCCTGTGCAGAAACACAGAGTTCAGGTGTCTGCTGGAGGAGCTGGTAGGAAGTGGCCCTGACTGGTAGAGTGGACTCTGGGAAGAAATCCTGGCCCCTGAGCAGGATCTCCACCTGGGTAGTTCCAGGTTGAAAGAGGAAAGCCAAACATGCCCAACACATGTAGGTCCAAGATGGCTGACAATCCTAGATCCACAAGTCAGGTATGAAAGCCAAGCTTTTCCTATGGCAAGAGATGAGGATGATCATGAAAAACAATAACCACCAACCTAGAAAACTTAAACTTGATCCCTAAAAGTCCCAGAGGGACTCCAGTCAGGGAGTAATGTGGAACATGCTCTTTTGAAAGACCCTTAAGTGATAGAACAGAAGGGCTTCTTCAGTGTCTGGGGCCGAATCTCTCTTCCCTTATGCCTGTCTCTCCCTTAGAATCCTTTCTGTACCAGGACTTCTACATCCCCATTTCCTGCCTAAGCTAATAGGACAACAGCATTTTTATTTACAGGTGATTCTTCCATACAGTACAAGAGATTCTACAGCTGGAGGGAGAGGGAAGCCTTACAGGAGTGTCACTGGATTTACCAGGGTTTAATGGCACATTTAAAATCCAAGCCTAGTTGGACAGCACTGAAAAATGAGTGACATTTCACTGTTAAGAGCATGAGACTGAGAGGAGGCCTCTGAGCCCTCAGTTTTGAGAGGTAGCATTAGAGGGAAGTGTATGTTGATGAGGTGATAACAGAGCAGCATTCACTGTGGCATGCAGAGGGATGCTCTAGAACCATGTCTTTACACAGAGGCTGGCATCTAGACTGCAAAGAATGACTGGCTTTTGATTGGCCTATAAACATTTTACTGTAAGAGAAAGGAGGGCAGGGCCTGAGGGGACAGAGGCAGGTTAAGTGGTGGGTTTTGTGGTAATCAGTCTGGTGGCTGGATTGCCCATGTTCTTTTTGAAGTGTGGCCTGGGGAAGGAATGGAGGCTGCTACTAACTAAGGAACTGGCCAAGATAGCCTTGTTTTCTGTTCCCTTTTCCCATAGGACTTTTTTTCCCCTCCTGAGAGGTATACAGTAGAAAAATTTAATTCTCTGCTCTTTGCCACATGAAAGAACTTAAGTGTTTGTTCATACACAATAAATACAACTGTTTTGATTGATATATTATTAGTCATTATTAGACTGATATGCTACCATGGATAGCAGACTACAAATTTAAGGAGGAAAGATGTAATATCAAAATCATTATCTCATTGGTTCAACAAGTATTTCTGAGCTGGGCTTGAGGGTATACTCCTGTAGTACTGGCACCTGGGAGGCTGAGGCAGGAGGGTTCAAGGCTTAAGGCCAACTGGGGGTACACAAGATGGCCCTGTCTCAAAACAAAATGAAGTTCTCTCGTGTCAGACTGTTTTCAGTGTCCTGGTATATTAACATACAAGAGACCGAAGAGCTAGGGACTGTATGAGAAGATAGGAAACGCTATGAAGGGTAGACTTGAGAGTAAGAGGCATGGGGGCTGGAAGGATGGGTGCTAGGAACCAAACTTGGGTGGTCTGGAAGAACAGCCATCCCTCCCACCCAAGGGTTGTAATTTTAAAGCAGGTCAGGGTTAAGTGCAGGAGGTGAGGATGAGTGACGTTCTGAAGGACATGCAGTCACCTGGAGGATAGAGAGGCTCATGGCGTTTTCAAGGTGCTGAGGCAAACTTAAGTATCAAGGGAAGTGAATGTCTGCTCCCACAAATTATGAAAGAATCAAATGACCAAAGCAGAGAATTGTCTATTGGTCTGTCTGAACTGTGCCAATGTGATTGCCCTGGATGTCCCATGTTCCTTGAAAACAAGATACCTTCGAAAAGATAGGTCAGAGGTTGGGAGGTGACCGGGAGACCTGAGCGGGGGTATTAGAGAAGGCTTAAATTAATAGATGGGATGATGCAGTAAAGGCCGTGTCATGATAACTCAACCTGCTCTGAGTTGCTGATGTTGGGATGTTCTGCTGCTGTGAAGAGACACCATGACCAAGGCAGCTCGCATAAAAGAGAGCATGTCATTCAGGGCTTGTTTACGGTTTCAGAGGCTGAGTCCACTATCATCAAGTACACAGGCAGCGTGGCTGTACACAGGCAGCATGGAGCTAGAAGAGTAGCTGAGAGTGCTACATCCTGATCCACTGGTGGCAGGAAGAGAGAACTGGTCCTGGTGTGAGCTTCTGAACCCCAAAGCTCACCTCAATGATATACTTTCTCCAATAAGCCACACCCACTCCAACAAGGCCACACCTTCTAATCCTTTAACCATAGTGCTACCCTCAGAAGACTAAGCATTTCAATATATGAGCCTATGGGGGCCACTCTTATTCAGACCACTACAGTTTTTCTGTTTGTTTTTGCATTTGTTTCAACAAACAGGTCCTTGTGTAGCAGTAGTTAGTTAATCACTCTGTGCTCCTGATGGGTTGCACACCCACACTTGTCCAACAAGAGCTGAATTCTTGAATGAAACACACACACACACACACACACACACACACACGTACACACGTTAGTTAATTTTAATATGCCTTAATGGCTGGGTGTTTCTAGTCCTTCCTGCTGCTAGCAAACACTCCCCTCCAGTACTCCTCAGTTAACATCTTTTAAAATCTATATTTCATCTTTGCTATCCCAAACACAATTGGGGAAGTGGCCTGTGTGGCCACTTTCCGTGATTCTCACATGTCAGTGGACCTTTAGGTCTGGTGTTTCTTCTTCCCAGTCATGGCAATCTCTGCTTCCTTCCTCTTGGTTCCTAGCCTAGCCAATCTCAAAGTCCCACCTCAGTCTATCTGCTCCGCCATTGGCTGTTGGCTCTTTATTGATCCATTAAAACCCAACTGGGGACAAGGACCTTCAGCATTTGGACAGGCAGATTACTGATTTGAGGAACCGGATTAATCAAAGCATTAGAACCAATCCCCAACATCTCAACTTTTTTGTCCAAATTAAAAAAAACAAAAAACAAAACAAACAAACAAAAACAACTCTTAGACATATATTGAGCATAACCATAACAATTATGTAAATTAAAAAGTATGATATACAATTAACATCCCATCCATCATATTTGTCAACTATTTTGCCATCTACCCTAACTTAAAGAGCTTACAATCCTCTACCTGAATTTTGTTCTGATTTTAGCTTACATTACCATCTGAAAATCATCCTTTCAAATCTATATCCTATCTCTCAATGCTAAACAACTTAAGTTTGCTTATGAGACTATAACTAGTCTTCAGCCAGGTCAGAAATCTGAGATCCTTGTATTTAACCTGATGGTGCAACACTAATGATCAGAGTTCAAGCCCAGAACCCATCTAAATGTGGAAGGAGAGAATCAATCCCCCAGAAGCTGTCCCCTGACTGATCTCTTCATCTGTGCCGGGGAGGGGGGAAGGGAGGGAGGGGGGAGGGGGGGAGAGAGAGAGAGAGAGAGAGAGAGAGAAGAGAGGGGGAGGGAGGAGAGGGGAGGGGAGAGAGAGAGAGAGACTGAGACTCACACATGTAGGAAGGAGGAGGGGAGAGAAATTTTAAAAGACTCTAGAACTCTTATTTTAGTCTGTGTAATGTTTCCCTTTCTATCTGCTTTTGTTTTGTAACAAGGGGTTAACTCTGTAGCCCAGACTTGCCTCCCGAACTACACAGCCCAGGGTGGTCTCTAACTCACTGCAATCTTCCTGCCTCAATCTCTCAAACGCTGGGGTTACAATGTGAGGCATCACTCATGGCTTTTTTTATCATTACCCACATCCTTTCCTTTCTGTTTTTCAATTGCCACACATGCAGGAAGTTTACAGTCCTTGGTCCCTCAAAGCAACCCCTGATGATGCTAAGCATCTGGAAGGAGTACGCTTGTTCAGCCAGGCTCTTGCGGGAGCCCTACCCACCCACCCCACCGCCGGCCACGTGATCTCGCGGACAGCAGGCCCCGCCCCTGGGCGCCCAGAGGCCACGTCGACGGTGGCGTGCGTGCCCCGCCCCTCCGGCGCGGCCCGGATGAAGAGTAACGCCATTACCGCCAGAGTAGGCGAGAGCCCTAGCGGACGCGCACTGGACGCTGACCGGCCGCACCATGAGACTCCTCCCCCGCCTGCTGCTGCTGTTCCTGCTGGCCTTCCCTGCCGCCGTGCTGCTCCGAGGCGGCCCCGGAGGTGAGGGGCCGGATGGGCTGGGCACCACGGCCGCCCCCGGCCCGGTTCTCGAGGGCCGCACTGCCCCCCCCAGGACCCCCTGCAGCTGGGCGCCCTCTGCGAGCGCGGGCCCGAAGCCCTCGATCCGCGGGACCCAATGCCAGGGCCTGCCTCGCTTCTCCGCCCGCGCTCGCCGCGGGCTGCCGGTTCCCAGCCTCTACGCTGACGTGTCGCTAGCCCCACGCCGGCGCGCCTCCATTCATTCGCCCACTGTCGATTCTCCACCTCGGCGCCGTGGATCGTCTTCACTCGGTCCTTTCGCTCGCCCACCACGGTCTGTGTGGACCGTGAGGCTCGGTGTCCAAAACCACCCCTTCCTCCTGCTGCTTTTCAGCCTCTACCGAAGAGTATGGCCGGATGGCTTTCTTTTTCTCTCCTCTCCCCTCTCCCTTTTCCAGCCAGTTTTTGCTGGTTGGAAATATGCTGGGGAAAAGTTATTTCGAGCTTTATAAGTTTATTCTTTCCAACGATTAACCTGGGTAAAAACTCGTAGAAACTTTTCCCCCTTGCCTGTCATGTCCATTAATTTTGCTAGTTTATAAAAACAACTAGTTTGAGTGGTCACCAGAATTCTTTTTCTCTAAGTTTCTGTGGCCCAGGGCATGAGAAATAACGATCCATGTTCATGAGCTCTTTAGCCAACCAAACAGAAGTGATTGGCTTCTACTTAGTGACTAGTATTACTTTGAATTATGACTGTTAGGGATTTTGGCTGGGAGTGTGGTGGGGACACGGGACAGGTGTTGAGACAGAGTCTCATGTAGGTAGCCCTGGCTGGCTTTCCGTGGCCTAGCAAGCGCGTCCTTGAACTTATGATCCTTGTGCCTGTACCTCTGGGGTGCTGAGTTTCAGGTGTCTGTCACCACACCCTGTGGATGAAGTGGTAGGGATGAACCCAGGGCCTCCAGCATGCCAGGCATGCAAGGCATGCACGCTACAACCGCGGACCCTTAGGGGTTTCTTTCCTTTTTTAAAACTGGCTTTTGAAAATGACCTGTAAACTGTGAATGAACTGTTTTAACTCAGGAAAGTAAAAAGACTTTTAAAAAAAAAGCATGGTCTTAAAGATGCTGTTTTCTCTTGGGCATTGCACATGTGGCTCTGCCCACAGTATCCTTCCCTGCTGAATTGCCACATCATCGTTCTCTGTGAAGTGGTATTGATAACTGCTTGAACTTTGAAGGGGCTTTTTTAGAGTTTTGCTTGAAAGTGATACAGTGTGATTTGTTGACGTTTTGTCAACAAGTCTATGATTTATAACTTAGCATTAATGATTATCCTTTAGTTTTTGATCTTTTAAATCTGTCTGAAAGTATGCTTGAAGTCATGTGCAAAAATAATTGGATTTTTTTCCCTTTGCTATTAACCATGAAGCTACCACTATTTATTTTAATTTTTTTTATTACATTTAATGTGTGTGTGTGTGTGTATGTGTCTGTTTTGCAGAGATTAGAGAACAATTTGCAGGGTGCATAACAAGAATCAAATTCACATGGTCAGGCTTGGCAGCAAGTCCCCTTAACCACCGAGCCATTTGGCCTGCCCTGTTTTTTTATCATGCAGTAATTAAGACTTCTTGTAAAATAATGTAAATATTTTTGTGCAGTGGCATTGTTCAACTGACCAGGGAGACTATATTACAATAGGAGAACACTTTCTTATCTAGACCTGATGTTTAAAGACAATGATAAAAGTTAACTGTTCATCTTCTGTTTTATTTTCAGGGTCATTAGCCGTGGCTCAAGATCTTACAGAAGATGAAGAAACAGTGGAAGATTCAATAATTGAAGATGAAGATGATGAAGCTGAAGTAGAAGAAGATGAACCCACAGACTTGGTAAGTGCTATACACTATATTTAGAATATATATGATATATTCCGGGCTAGAGACTCCATCTAAGAATGTATTCTTTTTATAGGCAAGCTTGCTAATTATTTTTTAAATTATATGTATGTGTAGGTTTTTGTATGGTACTTGGATGTGAGAGCAAATGCCTGGGGAGGCCAGGGGCGTTAGATCACCGGGAGCTGGAGTTACAAACAGTTGTGACCTTTCAGACATGGGTCCTGTGCACAAGCAGTAGGTGCTCTGAGCCTCTGAGCTATCTCCCCTGGGTTGCCTAAGGGCAAGAAGTCATTGAGCATGAGCACAAGGGTTTTCTGGGGTAGTGGGGAGACATGATACACTGAACAAGTCACGATCACCTGAATGTGAATGGAGATGGAACAGTAGAGTGAGACCAGCACCAGACCCTGAGCTGTTATATTTGGAGCCTGTGGCTCTTAGCTTCCTAGGTCTGTCTTTTCTTTTTGTGCTTGTAACCTGTCATCGACTTCTATGGGGGCATCTCTCTACCCTGTAGCAAGGGACTGTTCTGGGTACTAGGTTGAACAGATATTTTCTCTGCTTTCTTAAAGTTGATTGTGTGTGTGTGTGTGTGTGTGTTTAGGGAGCAGGGTTTGAAGAGCAGATGATAAAATAGATAAAATACTTCTTATGGAACTAAGGGTTAGAGAAGATCACTTAGAAGCTAGCTCTGAAATTTGTGCTCTACTAATGACAGTAAGAATACCTGGCTCAGAGCTGGAGAGATGGCTCAGCAGTTAAGATGCTGACTACTCTTCCGGAGGACCTGGGTTCTCTTCCCCTGCACCCACATAGCTACTCACAAACATCTGTAATTCTAGTTCTGGGGGATCTCTCGACCTGTTCTGGCTTCCATGGACACTGCTTGCATATGGTCCATAGATATACATGAAGGCAAAACACCCATACCCAGAAAGTTTAGGGGGAAAAAAAAAAAAGGAGCTCAAATTAGGGTCGTTGCAGCATGCTTCCTGTTAATTTGCTAATGTTATTTCCTGCATCTGTCCTCCATAGATTTTTATTTTTTGAAGTCTGTTTTCGTTTTTATGGACATGCCAGCCACTAAGGCTGGTGCTTTGCTCTGCTGTTGGTTTTGTTGTTGTTGTTGTTAAGGACTTGCTACATAGCCACCTAGTGTTTCATCTGAGTAAAAGACCCTTAATGTGTGTACTTTTCTGTCAATCTGTGCCAAGCCTTAAACTCTGAGGCTCTGCGTCTTCAACCAGTCTCATTACACGAACAGCCTTGATTAGATCAATACATCCCTGCTTTATAGCTATAAATAGTTGACCAAAGTAGTGCTTTGGGTAAGATAATTTAATTTAGGATTAAAGATGGTGTTTAGGGCTTTGAATTTTGAGCCTACATGATAGTAATGGATTGTATCATTTTTCTGAATTACTTGAGCTTTCTGGCACTGGAATGTACTTACTGTGGAGAAAGGAGATTCAAAAGGGAAGAATTAGGTCTTTTTAAGAAGTTGATCTGAATTTTTCTTTCTTTTCTTTTTTTTATTGGATATTTTCTTTATTTACATTTCCCAGTTTCTCCCCTGGAAGAAATCCCCTATCCCATCTCTCCCCTCCCCCTGCTTCTATGAGGGTGCTCACCCATCCATCCTCTCCTGCCTTCCCACCCTGGCATTTCCCTACACTGGGGCAAAGTCTGAATTTTTCTTTTCACAAAAATAAATGGTCAAGATGAGCTGAAACAGGAAGCAGAAGGATCCTCAGTTATGTGTAGTCTGTTGAAGAAAGATGAACTCTTAGAACCGTGGCCCTCCAGGAGTTACCTCTGGAACAGTGAGCTAGAGCGTTGGTTGTAACTCCTCCCCAAGTTTCTCATCAGCAGTCAAGACATAGAGGAATTGGGAGATGATGGCAGAGTCTTGAGTTGTCCTGAGATTCATACATACACTCTCGGACCCTTGATTACACCTTTCCAAAGCCAGAGGTTGCGGTAGGAGAGATGCGGTGATCCAGGAGGTGGCTTTCCCAAGGAGAGGCTCATGCATTGCACTCAGGGTGTTCTGACTCCTAAGTTTCCCAGTGCAGAAAACTGCACTGTATAACTTGTGATAGTAGGGGACTATGTTCATGCTCTCCACTTTTAAAAAAGGAGAAGAAAGAACTGACAGGCTAGAACCAACAAAGCAGTATTTTATCCCAGGCTAGTGAATTCAGCCATTTTCCAGCCCTTTCACAAGCAATGTTTTTAATGATGTTTCCCTTAGGCAGAAGATAAAGAAGAAGAAGATGTGTCTAGTGAACCAGAAGCTTCACCGAGTGCAGACACAACTATTCTATTTGTAAAAGGAGAAGGTAATACAAAATTGTTCATTTTAATTCCAGTCTTACACATGTGAATACTGATGTGTATAGAAATGCTGACTTTTAAAAGGAAAAAGAAATACTATTTGGTTTACTAAAAACATTAAACATTCTTCTCAAAGGTACTTTTAAAAACATGATGTGTGTACATGGGTGCACATGTGCCACTGGGAGCATGAGGACAACCTACAGGAGGCCTTCCCTTCCCTGTTCCAGGGACCAAACTCAGGGTGTCAGGCTCACATGCCAGCATGTTTACCCACTCGGCCATCTTACCAGCCCCAAAGCCACCATTCTTGAAATGTCTTCTAAACTGTGTGTGTGTTTGTTTGTTTTTGTTTTGAGTATTTGAGCTTAATCCCTGGGACCTCATTAAAGATCCAGCAATCACCTGAAAAGCCAGTTAGGGCGGTTCACGGAGTATATGCGGCAGCTAGCCTGGGGTGGGTTAGCACTGCAGAAACGAGAGAGCCCTTCCTCAGCAAGAGAAGGCAGGAGCTGACTCCCAGAAGTGGTCCTCTGCTCTGCCTGTGTGCCTCCACACGCAGCACACACATTAGCTTTCAGGAGGAATTGCATCTGTGGGCATTGAATTCAAGATTCTCCAGCCTCAGCCCCCCAAAGTGTTGGGATTATAGACATGCATCATCAGGCCTGTCTGGAATTTGGGAGTATATTTGAATGTTTAAATGTCAGGAAAATACTAAATGTCTACAATTAGGCCTTGGTTACAGCATAGCATTAATTTGAAAAGAAATAAGAAACTTAAGTTTGCATATTTCTTGCTCCAAATGCATGGGATCAGAAGTGGTTTTTTTATTTGTTTGTTTGTTTTGGGGTTTTAGAATAATGAGCTATTTGGAGGATGACGTTTATTTCAGGAACAGTCTCATCACCTGAGACTTGGATTTTCCACTTGTAGCATCTTGTTGGCCTACAGAGGTTTAGACTGGAGCATTTCCAGTCTTCCTATTAGGGCTACTAAAATTCTTGAGTACATTTATTTATCAAGGGCTTTGTGGATAGCATTGTTCTTAATACTTTGCAGTATTTATTTAATCCCAGCAAACCCTGAGGGTATAGTTATTGTTGATCTTGGGTTTAGAGAGGTTAAGAAACTTGTCCTAGGGTTACCCAGAGCATAAAATAGATTGCAGAGACAGGATTCAAACCCAGATGTGTCTGTCCTATAGCCTGTGTTGTACTAGGTGAATCAGCCCATTAGACTGTCTACAATGTCATAGAAGATTCACCATCAGAAAGCATTAGTTTTCTTGGTCCCTTCCTCCCCTCTTCCCCCCCCCCCCAGCCCCCCGTTTTTCGAGACAGGGTTTCTCTGTGTAGCCCTGGCTATCCTGGAACTCACCGTAGTCCAGGCTGGCTTCGAACTCAGAAATCTGCCTGCCTCTGCCTCCCAAGTGCTGGGATTAAAGGCGTGCACCACCACTGCCCGGCAGTTTTCTTGGTCTTAAGTGTTCTGTTTACTGTACATTTCAACTTTATGCCCACAGAAAGTGATTGGAAGTGTTGGGGATGTGCTCGGTAGTTCTTCACATACCTTGAATGTACAAAGCCCCATTCTGTTCTCAGCACTTTAGAAAAGGGAATTTGAGTTTGTGACTCCTCATTTATTTTTGTAGTAACATACTGAGTTGTATAAACCTCTTGAATGACGGTCTTGCTACCATGATTTTCTTAGCCTCTTAATCTGGATCTTATTTGGCTGAAATTGTAATACCCAGTTGATGTCCTAAATTGGAATCCCAGAGAACAGACAAAAGAGACTGCGTTTAGACTGCAGCTGTGGATTCTCCAGAGCAGCACTCCACAGTCACACTGGAGTCACACTGGAGTGCTCTGCAGAGGAGAGTCCTGAAACCACGTCCATGTCTGCGTTTCAGTTTGGTCCTAACCCCACCGCTCCTATTTTGTGTTTTAGATTTTCCAGCGAACAACATCGTGAAGTTCCTGGTTGGCTTTACAAACAAGGGGACGGAGGATTTTATTGTTGAATCGCTAGATGCCTCATTCCGTTATCCTCAGGACTACCAGTTTTACATCCAGAACTTCACAGCTCTTCCCCTAAACACTATAGTGCCACCCCAACGACAGGCTACTTTCGAGTATTCCTTCATTCCTGCGGAGCCTATGGGGGGACGGCCCTTTGGTCTGGTTATCAATCTGAACTACAAAGATTTAAATGTAAGACCTTTTTAGTTGTATTTTGTTTTTGCTAGAGACTGCAGTGGACAGTGACCATGTTCCATCTGTTTAAGTGCTTATTTTGTGATTCAAACTGTAATAGGCACCAGGAATATGAAAGGAATTGCCTGTCTGTCTCTATCTACATTTATGAGATGGTGAGAGAGATGGCCCAAAATAAGCACTAGCATAGTGGTAAGGGGTGCATGCCTGAGCTGGGGGTCACTGGGTGCTGCCGCATGTGGGAAAGTGACTTGAACTGGATCTTGACAAAGGCAAGGATGTGTACAGTAGCGTCTGCTCTTACTCGGATGCTATTTAATGGTCAGACATTTGTTCTGTCCCATTGTGTTGTAGACCTTCTGCCCATTTAAATGCTTCTAAAGACTTTGTTACTGCTTTGGTCTTTTGTATACTCAGAAGTAAATTACAACCCACTCTAAAATACAGTGGTAGCCGGTTTATGTGTTGATTTCACATATGCCTGAGAGGAATGTACTGCTGCAGGAAGTAGACCCCAAGAGACAGCTCTGGATGAGGCCGTGTTTACCCTTCCCTTTCCCGGAGCTCCTTGTGAGGATTGGGTTCACACTTCCCTCACCACATGTTAATGCCTTACCCTTGTTTCTTTAGCCAGGCCCTGCATTGTGGTATGCTTTCCTGTAAGTTAGTGCAGAGGAAAAGCTTTTAATTCTGTCTTCGATGATACATTTAAATAGCTACCATTATTTTATATCATTGTGTCTTATCATTTCATAGTTTTTAAGTAGGGTTGAACTGAGTTCAGTGTTGGTTTCATAGTGCTTCCTTTGTGGAAGAGTGTGTCCCAGTGGTTTTCTATATTAGAAAACTAAAGTTTGGTGAGATTGTCAAAAGAATTTTTTTAAAAGATTTATTTATTTAATGCATATGTAATGAGTACACTGTCGCTGTCTTCAGACACAGCAGATGAGGACATCATCAGCAGATGAGCCATTACAGATGGCTGTACTATGTGGTTACTGAGAATTGAACACAGGACCTCTGGAAGAGCTACAGCCTATCAAAATTGTTTTAAGATGATAATGGAAATAATACTTTGGTACTGAAAGTTACTGGTTTGTTCCTTAAAGTGGAACTGGTTTCCAGTCCACTTTCAGTTTAGAGCACGGAGCTGCCTTTGTCCACCTCTGCTCCTTAGATGATCTGCTCCTGCAGCTGCCACTGCCCTTGTTTGCCGATTACACGTGCAAGCTGGAGCTGCTGAGGAGCTATGTGGGCTCTGCTGCTTTCTGCCAGTGCTCTGTGGCCTTCACTGCTGTCCCTGCTCCTGAAACCTCCACCTCCCTGCTCCCTGCAGAAAGTAGAAGGTGGCTTTGGGAATCTTCTAGGCATTTTTATTTTATAGGAGAAACAGCATACGGTTTTGGACCTGGCGTTGAGTGGTACAGTTATGGCTTGTTGCCTCTCACAACTAATGGTGGGAAAGTCAGTTATATTAGGTTAACAGTCTGAGAACACATGTCATTTTTATTCTTTGAGCACATCTCACATGTGAATTTTAACATCTGTTTGTTAAACAGGGCAATGTATTCCAAGATGCTGTCTTCAATCAGACGGTCACAGTTATTGAAAGAGAGGATGGCTTAGATGGAGAAACGTGAGTAAAGCTGCACCTGTAGCTCACAGCTTGATCTGGAAGGCGGTGTACTCGTATTGCAGGGTGCCTTTAAATGAGTGGAATGGTTCTATAGGTGGAGGAATACTGTGTATGGTTCTCATACCTATTAATACAAGTCAGGAGAGAGCCTGAAGCAGTGCTGCTACGGAGACAGTAGGTGATTGTTTTCTTTTCCCCAATTCTCTTCTGCCCCATTCTTTAAGTTGAGCCTTAGCTTATCTAACTTCATGCTTCCGAGATAATTGCATAAATTAGAAAGTTTTTTTCTTAAAAATGTTTTGTTCTGAGTGAAGAATTATCTGTGAACTTAAATGTGACTCACTTGAAGGAGTTTATAAATCCAGTTATGAAAAATGATAATAAATGAGAGGAAAAACTACTAAAATGGTCTTAAACTATGAGTTTGGGGTAAAACACATTTTAGATGGTAGAATTTTTTATTGACAGTGTGTTCTCAACCAAATAAAAGGAAATATGTAAAGCTTGTTGCCTGTGATGAATTAAAATGGTGTGTTTCTTTTTCTTACATGTCTGAAAAGCTGATGTAGCACGGATTAGGATTTAGTTTTTAGTTAGATGTGGTATTTATGAATTAACATCTGCTATATTTTCTTTTGTCTATGCCAGAATTTTTATGTATATGTTCCTTGCTGGTCTTGGGCTTCTAGTTGTTGTTGGCCTTCATCAACTCCTCGAGTCTAGAAAGGTAACTATGAATGAGCAGCCCTGAAAACCACATTCCAAGTTACGGCATTCACTGCACTGGAGCTTTCTAGGCTTCTCACTTTACTGTAGGTTTGTGGGCTTGGGATGCTGTTGTTCCTTTTTAAAACAATACCCAGACAAGACTTTCCATGTGTGACTTGAACTTGTTGAGATGTGTGTACACATCTAGTTAGTGTACTGATTGCCCTCTTTAAAGTGATCTTTACATTTAATGTAATAATGTTCCTCATGTTCAGAAAGGTTTGGTTGTTCTACTTACTACATTTTTCTCATGGATGGGTTGTATTATCTGTAATCAACTAATTTATTTGGGTTAGAATTCTTAGTGGGGGTGCTTTTTTATGCATTCAGAATTTATGGGCTATGTAAAACTGGTTAGTTAGATATCAAAGTTTCTACCTGCTAGGCAAGCATTTCACACTGAGCTGAAACTATAGCCCTTGGTTTTTGAGACAGAATTTTGCTGTGTAGTCTTTAAGGCTGGCTTTAGAGTCCAGTGTAGCTCAGTCTGGACTCTCATGATCCTCCTGTATCCTCCCAGGTGCTGGGATTACAAACTTATACCAACATTCCTCACAGAACTTTGAAACCATCTTACTATGTAGATCTGGTTGGCCTGGAGTTTACTAGGACACTAGGCTAGACTCAACTTAAAAAGATTCACCTGCGGGCTACTTAGATGGCTCAGCGGTTAAGAGCACTGGCTGTTCTTCCAGGGGTCCTGAGTTCAATTCCCAGCAACCCACATGATGGCTCAGAACCAATGGGATCTGATGCTCTCTTTTGGTATATCTTAAGACAGCTATAGTGCACTCATACCCATAAAATAAATCTTAAAAAAAAAAAAAAAAGATTCACCTGTTCTGCCTCCTGAGTGTTGGCATTAAAGGTTTGTACCACCATGCCCAGCTTCCTGTATAGATTTTGGTTTTTAAATTTCATAGCAAAGCTAAAGAAAATGGACTTAAATGGGTTTTATTGCAGTATTTCAGGAGATGGGCTACCGAGAAAGTCTCCCCCTCTCTCATTTTGTGTGTTGTTTGTTTTTGAGACAGAATTTCATGTAGGCTAACCTGGCCTTGAACTCACTGTGTTGCAAAGGCAGGCTTTGAATTCCTGATCCTTCTGCATCTCCCTGCGGTGTACTGGGATTGCATGTACACACTGTGCCTTGAAAATTTCGCACTTTTAGATGAATTCAATGTTGTTAGCCTATATGGGATTTTATGTGTTTTGTGTCTGTACCTGTTCTTTAATTGTATTTCGAAAACAATGCAAGATTGTCTGCTTACAGCATTTCAGTAATTATCCTTAATTTCATTGACAGTAAATTTATTCTTTAGAAAGAAAATCAGTGATATAACAACCAGTTAAGTTCTGTAGCACAGGGTAAGGATCTTTATAGGCTGATCAAGATTTATTCTTTGTAAGCAGTTTCCTCTTATGGCATGTGTACGTGTGCATTCACATGTATGTACTTTGGCACATGTAAGAAGGTCAGGGGTCAACTTGGAGTTGGTTTCTTTCCTTCTACAATTTGGGACCCTGGGATTAAATGCAGGTCATCAGTCTTTGTGGCAGGCAACTTTACTAAGAAGCCATCTTGCTAGTCCAAGACTGACTGTATATATATAGTTGAGAATGTTTTCATCCTTCTAGCAGATAAAATGTGTATTAGTGTGTTTTAAAACAAGAAAAGAATGAAATTTGTCTGCTAGGATCCTCAAATTATATATACTGATCGATGTTTTTAAAATTAGAATACACAGACAGACGGTGGTGGCACACAACTTTAATTCCAGCACTCGGGAGGGAGAGGCAGGTGTGTGTCTCTGAGCTCGAGGCCAGCATGGTCTACAGAGTGAGTTCTAGAACACCAGAGCTACAAAGAGAAACACTGCCTAAAAACAAAAAACAAAAACTTTTTAGAATAAACAATGCTGTGACATGTCTTTTTAAAAAAATCCATCTTTTATGTTCTTGTAGCGCAAGAGACCCATACAGAAAGTAGAAATGGGTACCTCAAGTCAAAATGATGTTGACATGAGTTGGATTCCTCAGGAAACTTTGAATCAGATCAGTAAGTAGTCTTACAAACTTGGTGAGAAATGTTTCTTTAAATGGAAATTCGTTTCAATTCATCCAGAAATGTTTGGTCAGTACTATTTAACATTGATCTTTTCCATTACTTGTTAGACTCTAGCATAATGATTAGTGACACACTTAATGACTTGTTCTATTCACCGTGTTTTATGATTTAATTTGGAAGTGTTTTCAAACATGCAGCTTGTTTGTAAATGTCTGACTTCTTTTTAATCTATTTCCTGTCTTTTTTTCCTTCCTGTTGCTTCAGTGCAGAGTAGAAGAGGTGAGGTGATTAACTTCTTCAGTAGGCTTTGCTACAGTTTTGGGGGCTCTTGCATAGTGCATGAACACAGCAAGTTTAATGACTAGAACTGTATTTTTTGGGAAAACTGCTATAAACTACTTTTGAAAGAGCAAATCTAAAATATTAATATATTGTGCTTTTTTGTTAATGAACAGTTTATTAAGTGTACTAATTTTTATGAAGGAATATAAAAAACATTTCCCCATTTGGTGAGTGCCTTTTTAAAAGCACTTGTGGGTCTGGAGAGCGAGCAAAGTGGTTAAGAGCATGACCGCTCTGCAGAGGACCAGGGTCAATTCCCAGCACCCACATGGCAGCTCACAGCCATTTGAATCTCCAGTTCTAGAGGATGCAACCCCTTTTCTGGCCTCCACAGGCACTGTGGTGTAGACATCCATTCAGGCAAAACACTCATTCATACACATTAAAAGAAAGAAAGCATTCATTGTAGAAAACTTAAATTGTACAAGAATATAAAATTCTGTCCTTGACATCACTAACACCATTTTTTATAAATAATCTGCACTTACATAGTAAAACAATTTTCTGTACATATTTATTTCAGTGTCCCATCTGCATGGTAATCACGGTGTCTGAGGCCTCACTTTTCCTGCCTACAGCTCATATGCATTCAGAACATTTTCCCTCAATATGGTGTAGGACACTCGCAGGCATTTTGAGCTTTGACTAATCAGATTTTCCAATAGGCATTTTATATTTTAAGGTGGAGTGGATCTACTTTCCTTAAGTATTTTTTTAACCTTTGGACTCATAGTTCTGCTGATTTTTGTTTTTTCTTAATAGAAAAGAATTAGAGTCATCCCTTAGTAATGTTTTAAATGTATACAAAACCACGAATACAAAGAAAACTTGTCATGTAAATGCCATTAAATGGGCTGGGAGGATAATTCAGTTGGAGAAGTGTGTTGCACAAGCATAAAGACTACTGACTGCTATGATCCTAGAACCCCCAGCAAAATAAGCCAAGGGTAGTGGGATACACTTATAACCTCAGTGCTTAGGAGGCAGAGATAAGCGCTCACTGGGGTTTGCTGGTCAGCAGCACCTCCTGATGAGCCAGGGGAGTCTCTAAAACAAAGATGGATGGCTCCTGAGGAACATCACCCAGAGTTGTCTTCTGGCCTCTTCCTAAATATAAACACACCCCCTTCATGTGCACACGGGATCACACACACACGTGTGTGTGTCAGTAATTTAACAAAGAATTCAGGTCAGGTGTGGTCGTAAATGCCCTCATTTCAGGGCTAAAGAGTCTGAGTCAGAAGGATCACATTTTGGGGGCCCTCCTGGGCTCTGTAATAAGATTTTTTCCAAACCCAAACAAAAGTGAGCTGAAGTTAGTTTCCATGAACTCCTAGGTGAGGGGAGAAAGTAGCCTTTGGTGTTGTCTGAGGCAGGGAAGGAAGATGGATCTGTGTGTTTGATAACACGCTGCCTTTGGCTTTACTAAAATGGAGGAGAATTACACTGCTGCAGTTTTCCTGTGGTGGGATGGCTTGGCTCTGTTTAGCATGTTGTAAATGGGTGGTGGAGGCACTCTCTGTTTTCTGGTGTAAGATGTGAGGGATTTTTCACATTCATTCATGATTATTTTGACTTTAAGTAGTTTGGAGTTAAGGTTTTTTTTCCTTAGGTTTTGTTTTGTTTGGCTCCTCCCACCCTTAATAGGGAGTAATGATAAATATTTGTCTCTGATAGCCGAAATAGTCATGATACACATGTGTGATTACTTTTGGTTTAAATACAGTGCGTTTACCCCCCCAAAACAAATGACTGTAGAGTCTTAAAGCCTGCTCTGCCTTCGTGCTGCCTAATCTGAGCAGGCCATTGTTGTGAAGGTTACCTGAAGTGGCTCTTTTGCGTGGAATTAAACAGTCATCAGAAGTCCTCAGGAGGACCCTTTGTGTGTTACCATGCTACAGGTGGTTGGGTTACTGGGGTGTGGTAGTCACAGCATCACTACTGCTCACTACGATGGTTTGGAAGTACTTCCTGAATCTGCAGGGATTATATATCCAGCTTGCTACTTAATTTAAACTTTTTTTGGGGGGGGGGGGAGTTGTTCAACTGGAGACATGTATGCAGACATAAGAGCATCCTTAGTCTTTAAATATTGTTGATAAATATTTACTATAAAATATATCCTGACCTAGTAATTTTTTAGGAAAAAAGAATGTTAGACATATTCTTTTTCATTTCATAAAATGCTTATAAATAAACCTCACACCTTGGGGAAAATATCTTTTTCAAGTTTTTACTTTTTTTAATATGTAGAAATCATTTGGTGGTGACGGGATGATAGGACTTTATATGGTGCCCAAGCTGGCCTTGTACGTGGGTTCAGGTGATCTACTGCCTCAGTAGTAGTTAGCGCAGGACACCAGGCTATACATGTTTTCTGTATTATTTTTACTTTTGAAAAATAATAGCTTACTTGACAGTGAGCTGTTGTGCCTGTTGTGTAGAGTGTACCTAAAATGTCACGAGAGGGTGGCTCAGACCTTCACTTGTTCCTTTTTTCTGCAACAGTTTTACTAGATACAGCCCAGGCTGCCCCATCGGATTCTGCTTCCCCAGGGCTGAGAGTACAAGCATGTACCACCATGCCTGTCTCGGTCTTCTGTTTCTAGGAGAACAATATAGATTATTTCTTTTATAAGATAATAGAAACTCAGCACCACAGATATTTCTGTTAGCTTCTAAAGAAAGGCTGTGTACTGAAATGGTTTTAGTGTTGAAGTACTAATGGCCTCTGTTGCTGCTTCCAGTTAAATTTGTATAGTTGCCAAAACTTAATGCACCCATAAACAATAATACCCATAAACACCCATAAATTTTGTGTTAGTGCCCAACATAAATATGCTCCAAATATGTCCTATCTTTGAATGTTGTGTTTGTCTTTGAAGCAGCGTCTCGCAGTAGTCCTTGTTAGGTTTGAACTCCTCATCCTCCGTCTCCCAAGTGCTGGGATGTAGACCTGTATGCCGGGGTCTTTTAAAGCATTTCAGAATTCGTACCTTTGCATGTGTGCATGTTGTTGGATGTGTATGGTGGCTGCAGCAATCCAGCAACCGTTGTCCAATCATTTTCAGTAGTAGATATGAACATTTTAATTGGTATTACCCTAGAAGGATATTTTTAAAGTTATTTTAAAAACCAAGAGCTAGGTAAGAGGCATTTGTTATGTGGTGTGGAAGGTGTGTGTGTGTGTGTGTGGAGTTTAAAGCTGCCCGAGAGGCAAAACTCTCTTAAGTTTGTTAGCTTTAACTTGCTGCTTTTCTTTCAGATAAAGCTTCTCCAAGAAGGCTGCCCAGGAAGCGGGCACAGAAGAGATCGGTGGGATCTGATGAGTAAATGTTGTTTGTGCAACAGTCCAGTCTGTGCTTCCCCTGCCCTCGTGTTCTCGGCCTCCTGGGGATTAGTGCAGAGAAGCCGTGTCACCATAGATGCAACTTGTGCTTATGTGTGGACTGAGCAGTCGGAGTCTGATTGCTGAAAATGCACTGCATTCGTTCTCTAAAGTAACAAATCTGGGTTTAAACCATTAAACTGTGTGGGTGTGAGTGTGAGCAGGAGTCTTACCAGAATCGTTAAACTACAGGAGCCGCACCTTTACGCCACTCAGCAGAGCGCGCTTGCCCCTTTCCTTGTGACAGTCTCCATTTTTGCCCCTAAGTTCAATTAATATTTTTTCCCAGTATGATTTTAGGTGAATTGTTTTGAGAAAATAATTTGTTTATTTCTTGGAATTGATCAAATCCAAACTGATGGCACAAACCAGCCTTTTGCTTGCTGTATGTCTCAGCACGTGTTCTAATTGCACAGCAGGGTGGCTGCTGTGTGTGAACATCAGAGGCATGCTGGGTAGTTTGCTGCTGTTTGCTGTGTGCACCCTTCAGGAACTTACCAGTGGAGTCAAAGAATTTTGGAATCACTAGCAACAAAATTGTGAAGCCTGACAATTCTACTGACACTAGTATATAAATCCTAATTCTGTGCCTGTTTTTTTGTTTTGTTTGTTTGTTTTTTTTTTAACAAAGAATAGTATGTCTGTGCAAACTGGGCTGTTGTGTCATCCATTGTTCCGTGTGGCCTGAGAGCCTCTGGGGTGACCTCTTTTCTTTGCTTGCTTGATGTTGGCTTTAAGCAGAACATTTTGTTCTTACTAGAAAGAATCTTAAGAAAAAATTGTCATGGTCTATAGTCCAACCGGATCACATTTTATGACCAGGAATACATTTTAATTAATCTTCAGAAATCTTAATTGGGAAGTTTTACAGTAGTTCTGGGGTTTATCCTCTGACCCTATCTTTTGGGAATTTTGAATGTTGACCTGTTTTCTTATTTTTATTAATGTGAAAAATTCCCAAACTCCAAGCACTTAAGATTTCAAGACCAAAATTAAGTTGGGTTTGATAAAATGACTTTAGTTACTTCTGTCTGACCTAGTGAATTAAGTTTGGCATTGTTGTCAGACTTACTAGAAATTAAAATAATGTTGAGTGTGACTGAGTAAGAGGCTTCTCTGTCTTTGAAGCTATATTTCCCTGTGTGTATTGTAAACAAGTGGTCATTTCAGTAGCTCTTTTATTCCTGACCTTTCTCGTTTTCTTGTGGTCCAATCCCTTCCACACACACCTAAAGGAAAGCAACAAAAAACACACACACAAACGAAACTTACGTGTAAGCCAAAGCCAAAATGATTGAAAGTCTTCTATGTCTTCTGTAATTGTTAATCACTTTGCAAAAGGGGCTGAAATGTCAAATTGCCTGTATTTGCATTTCTGGACTGTAAACTTTGTATGCCTGTAATATAATGTGTGTGGTTTTTAATTGAGCTGTATAATTCGTTTATTTTGAGGCCTGCGGAACTGTATGATTTTTGACTTGATGTAATATATAGGGGACCCTTCTTATTCTCAAAAAACATTTTCCAGAACCTTCTCTGAATATCTAAGTTTGGTAAGCTACTGTAACATATTACAGTATGGTATAAGTAATTAAAACCTTTAAATGGCCCATAGAGTCTCCGATAAAACATAGGGAGTTGCAGAAACCACACTTAACAGCTGCCACGATCTCATCCCTGAGTAATTGCCTTACATACCAGCTCTTTCCTTTCTGAGGTCGGGATTAGAGCCTCAGGAGTGTAGAATGTATTACTTTTTAGTGTAGACTGGGAACAGTTGAAAACTTTTTGAGTCTTCAGGTGCCAGGCGTCTACTATAGCATCAGTAAGTATTTAGCAGAAACTAACTCCATAATGAATGGAATTCAATTCCACACATGGTTTGTTCAAGCACACTTAATAAGTAGTCTACTTTTAAATGTCTTTTTTAAAAATGTAAATACTTGGATGAAGCCTTTCTTTGTTTCAGTATAGTCATTTACATCATGAACCTTGTTTTCAGAATTTATCTTTTGAACAAGTTGGTTTTAGAATCTGTTAAGTGAATTTAAGGATCATGTGTATCAAACTCTTGTCACCTAGAATGCGTCATAAAGCGTGGACCTCACCCTGGTTGTATAGCTTCATCATTTGGATCATGATGGGACTGTTGGGACTGATAACTGTCCACTAAAACTTTGCCTGAGGAGTTTAGGAAGGAGAAGTGAGACTCGGTATAAAAGGCTAAGGGGAAAGAGTTAGGTAGAAATGAGAAATAGCAGTGACGTCAGAAAATAGAACTTGGTAAGCAGTAAAGGGTTGCTGTCTGCTGTCCTTCCAGTAGCTAGTTCATCAGCCTGGCATCTGAGGTGAGCCATCGAACACTGAAGCAGTCATGCTGAGACTGGAGGTGGGGGTGTGTTTACATGCTGAACATGCAGCGTCAGCTCCTGCGTGCAAAGACCTTCCTGCTCTTGGTATAAAGGACAGTGTGCTTGGTGGTGCATTTGTTTGACTCATGACTTTTGCTTGTTTTCAGTTGGGGTCTTACAACCTTGTTCAGCATGGTCTTGAGTTTCTTCAGTATGGCGTGAAATAATTACAGTTTAACTCAGAACAATATATATGCCTCATCAAGATTTTGATAGAGCTCCAAAATTCTTTGTTAAGACCATTTCTAGATACAGTTGGGGTGCTTACATGGTGTTGGATAACATCTACAGCCATATAATTAGTAAACTTGGTCTGTATTTCTTAAGTAAATCCTTACTCAGTTTAGCGAGGAGCGACCTAACGGTCACATTTCTTGTTAGCAGTGTGCTTGTGATGATAGGTTTCATCTCTACAGAGTACTTCCTGAGGTCAACAGGACTTAGCAGTTGCGGATAGCTAAGCAATAGTTGCTTCAAGGAATTCATTGTGTTGAATCTTAGAACTGTGTGGGAACACACACTGAGGCTGAGTACCCTGCAGTTGCCTTTGTAAGAAAATGGGAAGGGAAACTGGTTTATTAAACATGAGTCCTGAGCTGTGTTCTGTGGGGCCCTCTTGTTTATAAACACTTACAAAAGCTCCCTGGGGCAGGAGCATCGTACGTGAAAGTCAGTGAACTTAGTGACTGGGAGGCTGTCTGTTAAGTATGGCTTCAGAGACGCCTTCTTAAGAACCGTGGTGTTTTTCCTTACACTCCAGAAAATGTTCCGGAATTGTTTACAGCCAAGCATTTAAGCAGCTTACAAACACTCCAGGAGCTGTAAAGTTAGAGGTGGTATTGGTATTGAATATACAGATGTGCTTGTACCATGCACTGAACATGCTTGCCACTTAGCTCATAGGCACTGTGAAAAATGCATCTCTCTACTTGCTCTGTGTGTACATGCACGCGTGCAAGCGTGTAGAATTACTTGAACAGGAGATTTAATTTTTATAACTTAGTTAACCATAATACCTCCATTTACTCTTCATTAAATAATTTATGTTAATATGTCTCCCTAGTAAAACAGTCATATTCTTTAAAAACATGTAGCAGTGGTTAGTGGTTTATGCCTGTAATCCCAGCACTTGGGAAGGTTGAGACAGACCAGCCTAGCAACATCAGAAGTTCCTGTTTGGATTTTTTGATTGTTTTGTTTTGTTTTTAGCTGAAATACCCATCCTCATGTTAGAGACGGAGTGTCTTACACAGGCAGGGTGGGGTTGGGACAGGTCTGGGGTTACAAGACTTCTGATCTAGTTTCTATTCAGTTTGGATTTTCTTTAGGCACAATAAGACATCATAAAGAAAATCCAGTGCATCTGGAAAGCCCAAAGGGTAGCTCTCTGATCTTCGAGGCACAGGTAATTCATGCCTGTTGTGTGCCTGTGCTTTCCCCTAGATAGACTTCTGTATGTGCCCCTGACAGTTTGTCCTTACATTAGCATATCTCCCTCTGCCCCATTGTGAGCCCTGAATCCTGTGTACTCACAGTCTGCAGTTCATACGGAGGTTGAAATCTAAGAAACAACAGGGAAAGGTAGATGGGCCTTAGTTTGAGGTCAGCCTGCTCTACTTAGTATGTTCTAGACCAGGCAGAAATAATAGTGAGCTCAAAAAAAGACAAGGACTGGGAGCGTAGCTCTTCTGACAATGAAACTTACCAGCATGAGGATTTGGGGTTGGTCTCCAGAATACATGTGCAAATGTCAGGTGTGGCATGTGCTGGGGAAGTAGAGGGAACAGAAGGCTCCCTGCGACCTGCTGGCCAGCCCTGCCTCAAAGGTCGAGGACAATATTCCTGAGGTTGATACCCAAGGCTGTCTTCTGACCTCCAAACGCCCTCATAAGAAAATGCAGGCTCGTTTTCACTTGCCATTTTTGCCAGGTCACTGGCATGGTTCATAAATACTTAGGTGGGGCTGGAGAGAGGGCTCAGTGGTTAAGAGCACTTATTGTTCTTGCAGAGGACCTGAGTTCAGTTCCTAGTACCCATATTGGGTGGTTCAGAACAGTATACACACACACACATATAAAATCATACAGTAAGATGAATACAAATTCCTAGTAATGAACTCACTAACCATGAAGCCGAATGAGAAGCTGGTACGATGCGATCTGCCCCCTTGGAAACTAGAGGGCACCTAGGTCTTAAGCTACGGCCATTAGCCAAGTTTATCCACAGTCTGGTTCTTCATCAGCTGAGTAAGAACATGAAATAAATACTGCTTTCTTAACTGTTTGGTTCTGTTAACTACAAACCTCTAGTCAGTACAGCAATACCCAGTGGTGTTTCAAAATAGCTGTGTACTTAGAAAAGGGGAGGGGGTCACATACCACCTCAGTTCAGATTCCAGGGTCTTAGAGGCAGCTTTGGTTTCTTCTCTGACGGGTTGCCCTCTGCCCCTTGGGTGGTTAGGTGTTTCTGGAGTCAAGTGCATGCAGTGTATTTTTTATACAACCAGCCACGACTGATGGCTCTTCCTGTGAATGTGTGATACTGTTACACTACCCATGAAGTACAGGAAGGGGGGCAGTGTGCTACTTGGATTTAGATGTGAGGTAATACAGTCCACTAACTATGCAAGGAGGGTTCTTTCTTGAAAATTGGTACCAAGGGTGTGTGGCTCAGTAGCATTTGATTAACGTGGGTGAGGCCCTAGGTTCAGTCCCCAGTACAGGAAGGGAAAGGATAGGAAGAGCATGCAGTGTGCCTAGCCTGGTGGGTTAGTGATGAACCAGAGGGATAAGTCTGGCAGGGCGAGTCTTGTAGTCTTATAAGCTGGTGACTCTGTCAGAATGGTTAAAGTAGCTATATTTCCAATGAAGTTGTATGAACTTACCTCTTTCATCACCTGACAGTGGTGGCACATGCCTTTAATCCCAGCACTTAGGAAGCAGAGGCAGTCAGATCTATGTTGAGTTTGAGCCCAGCCTGATCTACAGAGTAAGTTCCAAGACAGCTGGGTCTGCACAGAGAAACCCTGTCTCAAGAAAAAGTCTTTCAGCATCGGATGACATCGTCACCTAAAGACAGTCTGTCTTGTCTGTGAGGGAAGCTTTCAGAAATCAAATTAATCAGCCAGACAGCTGATTCGATGAAGGAGGTTCCTGGAGTCTGAATGAAGTATGGTCTGTATAGAGTATGTACCACACTTGCCTAGTGTACAAGACCCTGCGTTCGGTTCTCAGCACCAAATAAATGTTCCAAAGTTGGATTGTCAAGCTCTTGCCCTGTGCTCATTCACAGTCATCAGCACATAGCCTCAGGAGTCTGGAACGCCCACTTCTGTGCTCAGTTGCTGTCTTGAACTTGGAGAGGTGTAAGGGTTTGAGGATCACGTGTTCCTCATGCACACAGTAGGCTCTCCTGCTGTTCTAGTGGGCAATCTTCAGAACTGCATGAACCCTAATGGTTGCCAGGGGCTTTCTGTATTGGATTGTTAAAATCGTCCAGAGTCAAGCTGAATTTGTAATCCCTACAGGGCAGAAAAGGACATCAGATTCCCTGGGACTGGAGTTGGAGACAGTTGTGAGCTGCCATGTGGTGTTGAGAGTAGAACCCGGGTTCACTGCAAGAGCAGCTATCTTCCCAGCCACACTGAGAGAGTTCCTAACACTATTTACTATTGTCCCTGTGGAAGGTGTAAAGCATTCAGCTCCTAGTACGTCTGAGGACAGGATTCCATCACCTTGGATCTCCTAAGTAGCCTGTTAGGGTTGCATGTGTTTGCTTTAAGGCGGTCCTGCACTTATACCTTGTCCTGTCATAATCTGTTCTTTCCCTAATAGACTCATACTGTTACTTGTTTGTCCAGTTTCCGAGTTAAGAGCTGTAGTGCAGGGAAGGAGACCTGGAACAGGCTTCAGGCTACTTTGCTTGAAGTTGAGGCTGCAGGTGCAACAGAGGCTGGGGGTCACTAGCATCAGCATGAGAACATTCCTGGCTCCTTTAGTTGATGTTCACCTATGGCACATACTTGCTTTATACTGAAACCTCACCTAGAAGTCCTAGCATCTAAGGAGCCACAGAGAAGAGTGACCCTGGTCTGCTGGCCTAGGTAGGGTTTCGCAGATAGTTCTGACCGTGCACCTGTCCTGACCAACACCAGGACACACAGGGCACTTAGTTGCTGAGCCTTGTGGCTGAACCCTATGTCTCCCACCATCCTCTTCTAGGATTGTATGGCCACCTTCACTTAGTTCTTGGCCTCCACGAACCCCAAGTCCACACCTAAGATGGTGCTGCTGGACAGGGCTAGCTTTGGCTCTTCTCACCAGTCTGTCCTGCTGAGGTTGCTTGTTTCAGGCCTGGGTTCTCTGATGTAAATTATTTCCTTCATGGTTGTTCTAACTGCCTGTGACATATTAGTCCGTTTTTCCCAGGCCAGTAACAAGCTTACTGTCCTCTGAGGTCCTCCGTCCAGCTCTGGTGTCACTTGTTGACACCATGACTCCCTTTTATCTCACCGTTATTAGTGAGTGACAGCTGATCCTAGCTCTGCTTCAGATTAACATTAGATTTCCGTTCTCCGAACTTTCTTCTTGATTCCCTTTAGTTGGAGCTGCTGTTTTAACTTAGCACTTCCCCATGTGTGGTTTCTCACAGTGTGGCTCAGGCAGGCTCATTTATTAGGAAGCTTTACTGTGTGAGGGTCTTCATGGTGATGTGTCTGAAGGTATTGAGCATCTTTTGTGTCTATTCAGTGAAAATGGAGGTAATTCTCATGGACCAGTAATTCTCATGCAACTTTGATACACATCCCATGAGAGTGTCAAGATGATTGTGCTAAGTCTGGTGAGCCTAACGCTCCTTCCTGTTCTCAAGGTGCATCCCATTATTAACAGCTGATGGGGAAAGCATCTCAGCAATATACAAACTTTCGTAAGTACCAGCCATGTCACTGGTTGCTCTTGAGAGAAGAGACACATGAAGATATCTTAAAATACTAAACAGAAAAAAAGAGAAAAAAAAAAACCAAACTAGTCCTGGCATGGTGGTGCATGCCTTTAATCCCAGCACTTGGGAGGTAGAGGTAGACAGGTTGAGCGATCTGGTCTATGTAGTGAGATCCTGTCTAAAAAGGAGTTACAGATTTGGTCATAATTTTGCTTAAAATTATGTTTTTAAAAGGTAGCACACTCTGTATACAAAAGTATTGCCATTTCAGATAACAAAGCCATGTCATAGAATCAAGGGGACTGACAAAGAATTTCATTCCAAACTTGATAATATAGGCCTTTAATGCTAGCTACTTGAGAGGCTGAGGCAGGAGGATTGTGACTTGTAGGCCTGCTTGAGCTGCAGGATGAATTTCAAGACCAGCCTGGCTAATGAAAAAGCTGGGGATGGAGCTCAGTAGTAGAGAGCTTGTTCAGGATGTGTGAGGCCCTGGGTCCCATCCCAACATGCACATACTCCCTGCCCCCAGCACACACACTGTACACACATTTCACATGTGCTGCTGGGCTGTTGACTTTGCAGATCATGGTCATAAAAGACACATGAGATTTCAGGACCTTCCCTCCTCCCATTCCCACCGATAATAAGAGTTTGGGTTTCCTATAATCACATATGTGTGCACACACACACACACACACACACATCACGAACCAGCCAGTTGACCATTCCATCAGCTGAGGCAGTCGGATCTAGATCTCTCTCCAAGCTCTGCGAAGTCACAGAAAGGTCACTTGTATAGAGACTGCAAACTTGAAGAATGTGGCTTTATCACTAATATTTTCAGTGAAAAACTCTGGAGAGTTAGAAAAACTGAGGTCTATAAGAACCAGTATTTCTATGGGTTTTTTTTTTTTTTAATACTTAGAACAGTGTTAAATTTCAGATTAACCTTTAAATGCTAAATCTAAGAAGAGACATAACAAAATGCAAACACAGTCTTTGTGCTAGGGTGGTGATTTTTTTTTCCCTTTCGAAAATGTAAAGTTCTTTTTATTTTATAATGAAAGCAATAAATATGAATGTTGAATTTATCTGGGCCTCCAAAGATGAGTGTGATCCTCAAAGCTTTCCTGTTGTCCCCCCCCCCCCCAAAAAAAAGAGAGTAATGCTTACAGTGTGTTGTCGTGCATCCTATTGGAAGGATGGATAACTATTCACAGAAGCCCCTTTAGGCATTTTTATGGGGCCCAGTTTCCTCACTGTGAACTTTGTTCCATTCCGCCCTCCTCTGCTCTGAGCTCAGAGCATGAGGTCCAGCCTCCATGTTCAGTGCTGCATGCATCCCTTGTCTCTGCCCTGCTGAACATCTGAGGATTTTGTTCCCACTGGCACTCAGACGGATGTGGTGCTGCACTGTGGCCTGCAGAGTGTGCCAGGGTCTAGATTAGAGCATCTCTGCCTTGTTCTCACATCCTCTCCTGCCTCTTCCCATCTCCAGCCCCCACACCTAACTCCAGCGGCAGGGTCT
>JADRCH010000055.1:3679187-3774455 GCA_019843965.1 Rhynchomys soricoides | reverse complement strand
CCTCTTCCCATCTCCAGCCCCCACACCTAACTCCAGCGGCAGGGTCTTAGCAGCTTACCTCAGGATGCTTCCCCTGGCTGTGCGTATCCCACAGCTTGCTTTGTCATCATCTTACCCCCTGGGTCTTATGTTGTTTCACTCTTAAGAAATGGGAGCTTTAGGACCAGAACTATCCTTATGTTGTTTCACTTATGAAATGGGAGCTTTAGGACCAGAACTATTGAAAGACTGGGGATATAGCTCAGTGGTAGATCAATTGCTTCAAACACACATGGCCCTACATTGTACACCTAGCCCAGCCAAAACCAAGTCACCAGCCGGAGTCTTCAAACAGTTCCTGAATGGTAGGTGTCTGATGATAGGAATTCTTTACACAGTCACATTGTGATACATTTGCAAATAAGGAAATTAATAAGTTCAAGATAACTTGATAAAAAAGCAAAATAAATAAATAGATAAATAAAACCTACTCTTTTTTTGTTTGTTTGGTTGGTTGGTTTGGTTTGGTTTTTTGAGACAGGGTTTCTCTATGTAGCCCTGGCTGTCCTGGAACTCACTCTGTAGACCAGGCTGGCCTCGAACTCAGAAATCCACCTGCCTCTGCCTCCTAAGTGCTGGGATTAAAGGCATGCGGAAACCTTCCACTCTTAGGCTACAAAAAACTGCAATCCAAACACAGGTTTGTGTGTGTATCCCAAGCAGTCATGTGATTTTGCTGCCTTTCACACAATATTGAAGTTGTTCCCTCCAGAACAAAACTACCTCCCGGTCACTATCTACTGAAAACCCAAGGGAGGAGGAGGAGTTTGCATGCCATGCTTGGGATTTACAGGCAGGACCCTGAAAGCTGCCCCACATTGAGTCTGCAAAGAGCTGGTGACATCTGGAGTCATAGACTGCTGCTCAGCTGATGTTTGTGAGGGGCAAACAAGAAGAGATGGCAGCCAAGTGCACAGTATCCCTGGTAAATGTTTCCTGTGAGAGGCCACCAGGTGGATATGTAGAAGGCGTGAAAACATGGCAGCTGTAGCTTCAGTAAGAAAGACTTGTTCCCAAACTGACTTGTTCTACACAGATACTATTCTACATGCATAATGACCAGGCGTGACCAAATGGTGCCAAGCAAAAGCATTAACCTCTCAAAGACAACACAAGCTGCCCACCAGCTAGGACTGGATTGGAAGGAGAGAAACCTGCAAAAGTCTCTGTAGACGTTTAGCCCCTGCGACCAGAACAATCACTGTCACTGATAGGCAACAACTGCTGTCACTAATAGTTAAAACTAAGTACCAGCTAGTCATGGATGCTCACCTTTAGAATCCTAGTAATCAGAAGGCTGAGGCAGGAGGCTTGCCCAGGCTACAGAGTGAGTCCTGGTCTCAGAAAACCTAATTAGGGCCAGTGAAATGGCTCAGTGGCTAAAAGTGCATGCTGCACAAGCCAGAACCCAAGGAGAAGCAGAGAGCCAGTTCCCCAAAGTTTAACCTCTGACTCCACATATCCTAGACACACACACACACACACACACACACACACACACACACACACACACCACATACACACCATAAATTTTAAGTGAATTTAAAAAATCATGAAGATAATGTACATGTTTCTAAATGCATATAAAATTTTCTTATAGGATATATTTACTTTCATCTGTGGGGAATTTTGTTTGTTTGATTTTCTTCATTACTTTAAAGATATGATATCGCCCACTGCAGGGATCTTCCAAATAAGAAAATACAGCAGGGCAGGCAAGATAGCTCAGCAAGTAAAGGCATTTGCCACCAAGTCTGACAACTGAATTGGATCTGGGAACCCACACAGTGGAAGGGAAAACTGACTCCACAAAGTTGTCCTCTGATCATATACACACCATGGCGCACACACAGTAAAGTTAAATCATTTAAAAGCATTTTAGGAGATAGCCTAAACGCCCTTGAAGCCCGTCTACGAGGATGTGTGTGTGCTGCCCTCTGCTGGCCGTGGAGGGTATGGCGGTGGTTGAACCACCCATTCTGGAGCCTCCCAGCCCCTTGGTAGTGCCTGAAAGCTGGAGAAGCCTGGGAAGACTTCACTCCTAAATACACCCATTTACTCCAGCATTCCTGTGATGCACCCCACTTCAAGTTACACATCACAGCAGAATGGAAAATACTCCTTTACCAAGACACCAGCGAGATGCTCTTGGATGGTTAAGTTTATGGAATGGTTTGTCTGTAGGAAAATGAACACTGTAATATGCTCCCCACATGGGCGATACAGCCACCAGCCACATTCAACGTGTACTCTCTAGACTCATTTTGTCTCCCCCAACAGAAGCAAGCTGAGCAAAGAAAGCCAACCTCTCCTCCGCTTTGCCTGCCATGGGGCCTTATTTTCTGTCCTGATGGCACGAGATGAACAAAGCGGTTGTTCCCACTCATTGGTTGACAGTACAGTAGGATGGCTCAGCTAACAGGATGAACCTTTACCTGAATCCATCCACTCACTCACTCACTGCCTGGGCAAGGCAACCTTCCTCTAATCCCTTGATTTGGCTTGCCTATTTCTTCACCCGTCAACTACAGAGAACAGAATCTAGAGTTACTAGTTAATCAAATGAAGATTTCTAAATCTCTTAGTTTATCTCAGTTCAAAAAAAAGGCAGCATGACAAAAACCAAAAACGACAACAACAACAAGGACAAAGCAAAATCAAAACCTGATCGGAATGCCTGACCCACCGTGAATTTGTTTCCTCCCAGTATAAGCAGTGACTGGTGTCTGTCACAGAAGGCACTTTGGCATGTTTCTCCACATTGTGTCCTATCTAAAAGGCTTGGTCCTCTCCTTCCTCTGTTCATCTATCTCCAAGCAATCTCAGGTCTTGCTCTTGTGCACGCAGCCAGCTTGCCACACTGCCTGCTGCTGGACCTATACACACATGCATGTTTACACCTGGTTCCTGCATGCTTATAAAGCATGTGCCAGATGCCCGTGTTCCCCAGTGGTGACAGTGGGTCCCAGTCATGACCCTGTCAGAGTCTTGACCCCTCTCCTAATTGCCAGTCTAGTCCCTTCTGCATCCACCCAGCATTACATGGGTTCTGGGGATGCAAATTCTGGTCCTCTTGAGTGGTAAGCCTCTTCTTATGCCCTGAGACATCTCCCTAGCCCCTCTTATCATTCTGTGAGGGATCTTAGACTCTCTACCTCCTAATGATGGTAGGTGTCTATGCCAAGCACAGGTTCATTCACACTGAATTCTCAAGGTGTGTATGCTGCCATTGACTGTGAAAGTTATGTTTTGTTTCCTTAGCAACAACGACAGCTCCCAGTCTGGAGTCTGGCAAACAGCAGGCACTCAAAATATGTTGAAGGAACCAAGGAATGAGAATGGTCAGGCTCTGATTTGGTGCAAATCAGCTGATTATGGAGCAAAGCTCTTTCCCTCTCCAGATGAGTGCTCTGTGGCCTCTGCTTTATTCTGCAGCATGGCAAAACATTTGTTTTTCACACCGTGTCCCTCTTGAAGCAGGAAACTCTGATGAAATCTCAGTGAAGAGGCATGCTTGTTCTGGGAGGGACTCATATTCTGGGGCCAATTTTAATAATTCTGAACTTCCAGCTTAGTCTTTTATCTGAGTCTTCATAGGAGGAAGAGTGTGGCCGGGAGAATCCCTGGCTTTTTGATGGTGAAGTGCTTGGCTACATGACAGCATAGAGGAGCCTTTCTAATAAGAGCCCTGTCTCACAAGCTTCAGGCACTGGGGAAGTGGCTGAGAGCACATCTAGCAGTTTCTCAGGTCTTCCTCTCCCTTTGCTCTTTCAGGCGCAGAAAGAGAGAGGCTCACTGAGGTGACCCTGCATCTCAGCCATCCTGTGGTCTTGGGTGCAAGATGAGCCTGCTTCAGCTGCTTCAGGAAGTTACCTAGACCAGCGGCCCCTGCGGCCTGGATGTCTTCTTTGCATCAGCTTGCTGTTTGTGAAATTTAGGACAGCTCAAGCTGCTTGACTGGACCCTCATGTAGGTCCTCTATGAAGTCACCGCTGGAAATGGCTGTGTCACTAGGGCTTTGTTGCTGATGAATAACAGCTGTTGTGTTTTGTCTCTGGGTGGAGTGTTCCCAGGAAACCCTGAATCTCTTAACAGCTAGTGTGTAGGAGGGGAGGAGCCCAAGCAGCCAGGAATGGGGGAACCTCAGGCCAAGTTCTAGGGCCACTTGGGTCAGCGGACTTTCATGTCCCCACATCATTTGTGGCTTCATGACAAAGATGGCAGGAGACAGGATTCTGTGTGAAGTAAGCTAGTGTACCTCCTTGACTTAACATAATTTGGTAGCTTCCCTGACCATTCAAGAAATATTCAATGATGAATGTCTACAGACTGGACTGATAGGGGGGCCTCATAAAGGGTTGAGTGACACCATCCTCCCCCCTCCCCCAGTCCACAGGTCCTCAGGGGGGAAGTGAGCGGGCACCCAAGCCTAGTAATGCTTCATGCAAATGTGAGTTATCTGGAGGCAGGTGAATTCCCCCAACTGGCTCTCAGAGGCTGGCTTCTGTGTGCATGGATGCTCACCATGAGCTTGAACTGTGCTGATGTGAATTGAGTTGAATTGCTTTGAATCAAATTGGATGGAAATAAACTGAGGTGAAAGGCTTACAGACATGTCTGAACCTTGCTGGGTACCAGACCTTGGGAGGTCAAAGGTGAAGGCAATCGCGTGCTCCCTTTTCGAAGGTGTATGCAGTGACAGCGATGTGGGACTTGTGCAAAGAGCACATTGGGAACTTTCGGTGGAGGCAGGAGACTGGCCACAGGAAGCAGCCTTGCACCCGACCCATGGCACAGGCTCACCCTTTGGTCATACACAGTCACAGACTGAGAAAGTGAATCACCAACCTCTCCAGCGGACCACAGGCACCTGAATCCCCTGGAAACAGCCCCTCCCCAAGCCCCATCTTCATCCCACCCCTGTCTAAGTCAAACTCTGGAATCTCACAGGGCTGCTTTTTAAAAAGTCTGAAAGAACCCCTGGGGAGGTGGGCTGCCAGCACCCCACTTTTCCTAACTTCATGATTCACTTTATCTTAGATTTAAATTAACATATTTGCACCTTCCAAGCTCTTGAGCACATAGAAAGCCCTTCTGCTTTTACAATTCTCAACTGTTTCGATAGTGCTAGTGAAAAATTAAACTTAGAAGCCAGGGTGGTGCCACTGGAAGTCCCAGATAATGCTTGAGCTCAGGAGATAGAGGTTCAAGGAGGCCACACAGCAAGATCCATCTCAAAAAATGAACAAGTAAGTACCAAAATGGGAACTCAGGACCCAGCAGATGCTATGAGGATGTAGAAGATTGAGGGAAGACAAAACAGACTCCTGTTGGCTAGTGATCCTTGGACACCTGTTGGGTACCTTCCTACTTCTTCCAGTCTGACTTATCTATTGGATGGGGCGCAATTCCAAGAACAGCCGACAGAGGAAGTCAGCACCCAGCTTCACAGCAGCAGCCTCACCACAAGTAGCAATGCTGGCTTCCCCATTGCCCAGTTCTCTTTTAGAAAAAGAAAAATTCACATCTGACACATCCCAAAGAGAGACATATCACTCTTTTTTGTTTGTTTGTTTGTTTGTCTGTTTGTTTTTTCAAGACAGGGTTTCTCTGTGTAGCCCTGGCTGTCCTGGAATTCATTCCGTAGACCAGGCTGGCCTCGAACTCAGAAATCCGCCTGCCTCTGCCTCCCAAGTGCTGGGATAAAAGGTGTGTGCCACCACTGCCCGGTGAGACACATCACTCTTGCAGGTAATCACCTTTTTTTTTTTTGAAACAGACTCTCATTGTTGTGGTCCAGGATGACCTTAAATTCACGATCCTGCTGACTCAGTTGGCCTGGGGGAAGTCCTATACCATCACTATTCTAAGGGATCTGGATGTTCCTCAGGTGATAAATTCGTGGCCACAGAGAGAGGATCACCAACCTTGGAGGAAAAGGTTTGGGAAGGGAGGGCAGAGCTACAGACAAGCGCTCTGTGAGCCACACACAGATCGTTGATTGGAAACTCCCAGGTCAGCTTGGCCACAGGTGTGGTAATCCAAGAGCATTGGGTCAATCAGAGAGCAGGGTGGTTGGAGCCATGTTTGGAAAGCAGAGTTAAGCCATAAGTCAGTCTCCACTGAAGAGGCCAGACATGGAGGACACATGAGTGAGGTGTGCCTGACGAAGCTTGTGTTAGATTCTTTGGATGTGAACCAGCCTCACTTTGTCCTGGTGCCCCACTCTGTAGGGTCCTGGTAGTCAGGTGTTCTTTCATAGTGACAGGTGGTGGCGGGGAAGGAGACAGGTACCTTTCAGGCCCCCACCCCCACTCCCTCAGGCCTCCTCCATAGCCTGTGTGGTGGTACACACTTTTAATCCCTGTACTCTGGAGGTGGAGGTGGGTGGATCTTCATAAGTTCGAGGCCAGCCTCAAACTAAAAAGCAAGTTCCAGGACAGCCAAGGCTACACAGAGAAGCCCTGGAGAGAGAGGGAGAGAGACAGAGAGAGACAGAGAGAGAGAGAGGCCCCTCTCCACACAGCCTCCACCACTTCCCAAAGACAGGAGAGTATGAGTATCCCTAGCTTCTGCTTTCTGAACGTCCCCCCCTCCCCCCGCCATAGAGTAACCCTGAGTAAGGGAGGCTATTTTCGATCCTCTGAGGGAAGGATGGCATGAAGCCCACCGGCAGCTTCTCAAGAGTTCGAGGCTGACTGGCCAGCCCCTTGCAGGCAGCCAGCCTTCTTGGGATTCTCACAGCTGCTGCCCCTGACCAGATGAGGATTTGTCATGTGGTTTGTCATGTGGTGGGACAGCCCCAGAGTCCCTGGCTGTGTTGCTGCCAAGAGGGACCTGCAGATGGTGCCTTCAGATTTGGGCTTGGGATAGTTGTTGTTGGGTTGTTTTTTTTTTTCGTTTTCAGTTTTTCGAGACAGAGTTTCTCTGTGTAGCCCTGGCTGTCCTGGAACTCACTCTGTAGACCAGGCTGACCTTGAACTCAGAAATCCACCTGCCTCTGCCTCCCAAGTGCTGGGATTAAGAAGGTGTGCGCCACCACTGCCTGGTGGCTTGGGATAGATTTAATTAGTCTACTTCTTGTTTTGTTTCCTAAAAACCTGCTCAATCCCACTGCCGCCTCCATCCTTCTGTCTTTTCTGCCACTGCCCGGCAGACTCTCCTCATTCCCTTCCTGGCACGTCACACCCTGGTACCCAGGATTCTTTGCTTTCCTTACATCCCTGGACACTAAAGGATGGACACAGGATCCGTGCCCGGCACACGTACCAAACAGCTGTTTAGCATTTTGTTTCTCAATGCTAAGCTGGTTTTCACACTCGCCTACAAGGTCACGACCCAGATCTGCTGTCCCTTTAGCTTTACAAGGACCTCCCTGGCACCATGTTGTCGTGTGCTCGTTCCTAAACCAGTCCTGGACACCAGCTGGCTCTTTGCAAATAGCCTCCCACATCACTGAGCTAGACTGAATTTCTCCACTGTCCTGTCTATCACCTCTGACCTCTGTGGTCCCCAATTTTCTTCCCATGCCCCCATCTCAGGAAGTCAGACACCCACTCTCTTTCCCACTGACTCTAAACTTCTCCCTCTCTCCTTTAGGGCCACAGCAGCAGATAGCCCCTTCTCTCTTGCCTTAGTAGCATTTCTGTCCTCTCTGGCTCTCCTGTATCTGCCCCTCCAAAGTGCTCCTTTCCTTTAGTTCCCCAAGACTCTCCAGTCCCCTGCACCCCTCCCCTCAGATGATGGTCTGATCTCTCCTTTTCTTGTCAACTTTTCCAGCTTCATTTCTTCACTTCCTTCACCTTCCTGCGCCTGGTGTCAGCCTCTACCCTGGGAGGCTGGCACAGGGACCACACTGCCTCCCTTTCCTTGGGTGGTAGTATTCTTGCCCACCTCAGCCCTTATCCCCGCCCCCCAGCTTCTTTACCAGGTGTCGTGACTCTTTCTAGGTCTCCTCTCTCCCCCACTTTCTCCCTTCCTCCTCTTTGACCCTTTTTTCTTCCTCTTCCTTCTCTTCCCTCCTTTCCAACTCTTTCCACATCGACTTTTAACTACTTCACCATCTGCGTGACTCACTCCTGGCCCGGGGCTCTCCAGAGCTCCCTAGTTTCAGTTGCGCCACCTAGAGGACATTCAGGGAACAGTCATCTCCTTCCTGGTTACACTGCCAAGTTTTCTTGGGGACCACCCTCCTGATGCTAATCTTCCTGGGGACTACCTTCTGGGTTGTGGCTTCCTCTTGAGGATCACTTCCTGGGCCCCAATTCCCAGGGACCACCTCCTGCTTCCACCCTCCTGGGATCCACCTCCTGTGGACCACTTGCTAGGAACATGATCTGGGGTCCACTCTTCTGAGAATCGAGCTCCAGGAACAATCTCTTAATAGACTATTAAGGTTAAGGCTTGGTGACATACCAATATGACAGTTTGGGGACTGGGTGAGGTGGCTATTCTACCTACCTCTTATGGTCTTTCCAGGCAGTGAGGGAAGTCTGGCTCATTTACTACATGAATGGCTTGTGGCTGGACATGGAGCCTTGGTGCAAACTGGCCAGGAAAAAGAGACCCTGGTTTCTTAGCAGTACCAGCTTCTAGGTTTGCTCAGCTAATTCAATATCAAAGTGACCTAGCAGGGCCACCATCAAAACCATACTGGGGACCTGCTGGAGAAGAAAAGAGGAGCTAGGTACCAGGGTACCTAGATCTGTCTGCAAATAAGGCCACTGCCTGGACTCCTGTGATACAGGCTGACATGTTCTCATTTGTGTCAGAGCTGGTCTGGTTTGGATTTTCCTCACTTGCTAACCAAGGCTCATTTAAGAGCCTCAGACAAGATAGAACGTGCAATCTTTTGATCCATCAACCTAGGTCCTCCATAGGCTTCTTTGGCTTATCACAGCCTCATCTCTCCCAGGCCCCAAATTACAACAGTGATGTGTTGACTTAGCCCTCATCTTTATGCTTTTCAGCCATGCAGCAATGAGTTTGAACTTGCCCTTGCTCCTCTGAGCGCTGCACCATTCCAGCTTCATTCCCTCCTGCCTATCTCATGGCTAATCTTGGCTGTCAATTTAACTGGATATAGGATCAACTAGAAGGCAAGCTGCTGGGGGTGGGATCGTTGGTGGGATTTCCTTAATTGCTTGAAGTGGAAAGGCTTGTCCTAACTGCAGGCAGCGCCTTCTGACGGCAACACAGATAGGACATGAGGAAGGAAAGCTTTCTATTTGCCTGTTTGCTGTTGCTTTTGCTGTCCAGTTCATCCACTCTGTTGCTGCTACTGCTGATGCCTTTGATGATATTAGAACCAGGTGTCTTTGGGTTTCCAATGTGCACTGAAGACCAGTGACTCTCTAGAAACCCCCCAGGCCTTTCAAAGCCAGATTGGGACTGTGGAGTGAGCTGTGGTTGGCATACAAGGTTGGGGTCATGAGCAGTTCAGAATTTTCTCAGAGAGCTGTGATCACGTGGGCACGGAAGCTGCAACATCCACTGTCCTGCAGAATCACTAAGCCAGTCCAGAGAGAACCCTGTGAGCACAGACTCCTGCCCAGCCCAGGGCGCTTGGGGCAGAGGTGAAAGTCTCAATGTCTGGAGCTGGCTGGCTCTGTCCTCAGCTGTGATCACTGGCCTGGGTGTGGCTGTGGGTGTGAAGGGCTGGGATTGGGTTCCATGTTGAATCTGGAGGTGAACCTCCCAGTCTTGCTCTAGTCACTTGTCCTCAGCATCAACATAGTATGTGACCTTAGCAAACTAAGATTATCAGGACTTTGATTCTTGTTTTGTGTGTCTTGTTGTGTTACATAGGAGGCTGGAGCCATCCTCCTGCCTCTGGTCCCTGCATAGCTGAGATTTCGCCTGGCTGAAAACTAAGTCTCTAGAGAACACAAACAAAGGAGAAAATTCTTTCCCTACTGTTTGAACAAAGTTCCACACATTGCATCACCAGCTCTGGCTGAGGGCCATGTGGGTATCAGGAGACAGGGTGGCCCAAAGTTTCAGGCCGATGGGAGAGCCATGGTAGAATTCTAGAGGATCCAGACTAAGTACCAAGGTTGAACCCAGCCACAGTTGCTGGGAAGTTGTCTCCAGAAGGATAAAGAGCTGATGGAGGGGGTCACCCCCCTGCACTGACACCGAGAATATCGGCACAGGCTGAGGAAGAACCAGACATTACGGAAGAGCTGGCAGTGTCACCAGATCTCAGAGAGCTGTTCCAGTCAAAGCAATGCCCCAAAGCCGAAGGTTTGCATAGAATCTGCTTTAGCACTGTCCTGAGAGGCAACTATTAAGTATAGGTCCTAAGTTCCTGTGGTCCACATCTCCAGATATAAGCAGCAGTGGATGGAAAAAATGTTTAAAAATATTGTCTGTGTGACGATTCAGTGGATGTTTTCCCTTGTCATTAGTCCTTAAAAACCGTAGTAAACAATGATTCCCTCAACAGCTGTTACTTTGAATTCTCAGCAGGTAGAAGCGCCTCCTACCGAGATTCCTAGGACTGACATGATGAACCGACTCCTACAGGTTGTTCTCTGACTTCCGCGTGCACACCACATCACACATGTGTGTATGCACATTAAATAAACAAAAATCTAGAAATTATGGGAAGATGTGCTCAAGGTCTATGCAAACATGATGCTATTTAACGGATAATTACAACTATTATTATCATAGGAATATTTTCCTTGCATGTATGTCTGTGCATCAATGCCCACTTGGTGCCTTTGGAGGTCAGATACGGATGCCAAATGTGGTTATCTGATCCCCTTGGACTAGAGTTACAGATGGCTGTGAAGCACCATGTGGATGCTGGGAATCAAACCCTGGTCTTCTGAAAGAGCAGCTAGTGCTCTTAACCAATCATTCCTGTCTCTATGATACCATTTTATAGAGAAGCCTTGATCATCTTCCAATGTGGCTTATCCACTAGGATCCTGGAGACAAACACTATTGAAACAGAGAGATATCTGTGGGGAGTGGGTAAAATTCTGGACAGCATTCAGCTTCTGGAGATGTGGCTGGCAGACTTTCCCAAGCTCTAGAACCATGAGAGTTTAATCTAGCTCATGGCTAGGTTCCTGAGCCTGAAATCCTGGATCAGCAGGTCTGAAATGGGATTTCCAACAAGCAACCGAGGGACCTGTATTATAGTGTCTGGATGTGGGTGTAGGATCCCCTCTGAGGCTCCTGAAAAGAAGGCAAAGACATGTTTCTGATGTTCCATCTTGACATAGCAGGCCTGAGTCATCACTGCAGAGCTCTAAAAAACCATCAGTCATATGACACTTATGATGCATCGGGAGAACCGGGGCCTCACCAGCGACCTGGGGTAGGGGGGTGCCATATCACACCTGCCTCCAGAGGTGACAGGAGCCATGTGTCCTCGTTTTCAGCCACTGCCCCTTTGGTGGGCACATGCCCTCCTGTTATGGACACCTGACACCATGCCAGTGCTGGGCCGTGTGTCTGATAGGCAGTTTCATCCTAACAAGGCAGATTCTGGCCAGTCACTTTCCTTCACCCCTGCTCTGACAGGAAATGGTTTTAGTCCTCCTCAGCTCACTGGAATGGCAACCTAAGAAGTGCAGTCTGCAGGGTGGGCAAACTGGTGGGAAAGTATGATAACTGCATGTGGGGTTTGCTGCTTGTTTCTTTGTTAGATTTTGCTTTTTTGAGACAGGGTCTCTGTATACAGCGCTAACTGTTCTGGAATTCTCTTTGTAGACCAGGCTAGTCCTGAACTCAGAGAGCTGCTACCTCTGCCTCCTCAGTAGTACAATTAAAGCCAAGGAGCATCACCCCTAGCTGCCTTCAGTTTTCATTGCTTCTTTCTCCCCCTTCCCATTTCCCTGACGCCCCTAACTTTTTATGCATAGTAGGACTACTATTTATGTGAGAGAGCTGTGTGGTGTCCTTGTGGGAAGGCGGGACTAATGAGCAGCTCTACATCCCTCCCCCTCCTCATCTGGGAGCCTGAGCCCCAGCAGTCACCATGTTGTCAATTCCCCAGAGACGCAGGCAGGACTCAGGACAGCCCACAGCCAAAGCCTGGCAGGTCACTTCCCTACTTGGCTTCAGCTTCCTTCCCCTGAAAGGAGCGACTACATGTTCCTTATTTAGGACACTGACTTTGGCAGCCCGGGCTTAGAGAGCACGATTGTTAACGAGCAACCTTCAATTACAGGTCTAAAATAAACCCAGCGGTTCTCCCTGTTTCCTGGTCTCCTTGAGAGCTGGCAGGCAGCTGCTGGGAGCGGCAAATGTCAAGATCCCTAGAGCAGATGGATGAGAGTGTTCCCCACAGGTTCTGGCATTTGAGCACTTGCAGTTTGGGGAGGTTTAGGAGGTAGGACCTCGCTGGAGGAAGTATGTCATTGGGGTCAGGTTTCTCTGCTTCAAGCTTGTGGTTCAGGATGTGAGCTCTCAGCTGTTGCTTCAGCGGCTAAACTTACTCTGAGTGCTTCCGTGTTTCTCCACCATGATGAACTCCGTATCCCTCTGGAATCGTAAGCCCAAATCAACTTTTCTTTTTCACCTATGAGTTGCCTTGGTCATGGGATTTTATTACAGCCACAGAAAAGTAACTAGTGCAAACCTGGAACAAGCCTGATGAAGCTATAGCTAGGTCTGCCAGCAACTGAGGCAGGAGTGCGGCTCAGAGCGTCACTCTGAATCTGTCCCGATTTTATATTCCTCCACCTCAAACGCTGCCAGCGTCTGGTTTTGGAGCTTTTCTCTCCCCAAAGCTTCTGAGGAATAGACTCGGTTCCTTGCACATTATGCTATTGGAAGACAGAGGGATTTTTTTAAGGGGCGAGGCCAATCGGAGGAAGTGAGATTGTTGGGCTGTGCCCTTCAAGAGGCTATAGGGTGGCTGGACCTGCCTTGCTGTGAGGTAAGCGCTTCCTCTGCTACAGTTGGCAGTGAGACAATTGACTGTGGCTGGAAGCCTCTGAAACTACAAAAGTAAGCAAACTCCACTTCTTGTTTATGTTGAGAGAGCTTCTTGCTATGCAATAAGCCCAGGCTGGCCTTGAACTTGAGATCCTCCCACCTCAGCCTCCCAGATACTAGGATTACAGTCCTATACCATCATGCCTGGCTAGTCTTTTCCTCTCTCTCTCCCTCCCTCCCTAAAGATTTTGTCTTGTTTTAGGTGTATTTATTTTATGTATCTGAGTTTTTTGTCTGCGTGTATGTCTGTGCAATATAACATGTGCATACCTGGTGCCCACGGAGTTCAGAAGAGGGCACCAGATGCCCTGGAACTGGAGGTAGAGATGGTTGTGAGCCACCATGTGGGTGCTGGGTATTGAACCCTATTCTTTGCAAACGCAACAACTGCTCCTAACTACTGAGCCATCTCTCCAGCCCCTTTCTTCTCTATAAGTTGGTTATAAAATCTCATAATTTATATATTTATAATTTATAAAATTGGATATTTTTGTTATAGCAATGGGAAACTAGCTAACACAGGTGGAGTCTATTAAAAGCTCTGTTCAGCTGGCTGCTGGATTTATCTTCTGAACTAAACTTTAGGCTCTAGACCCAAGCCTCACTAATGTTAATATTCTTATGGATACCCTGGGGTTTTGTTAAAATAGGGATATTGATCCAGCACATCTGGGTAGGCCTGAAGTTATCATTCTAACCAGTTCATTAGGAATATGGATGCTATCAGTTCTCAGCCACACTCTGGGTAATCAGCCAGGGCTAGGTTTTGTCCTGGGTAATCTACACTGGGCAGCTCTGCCATGGATGAGGCTCTGATGCAGGACTGGTGGTGTGGACTAGGGTAAGACTGTATCTCTCCCAACTCCTAGAGTGAGGTCACGTGATAAGCATCAAGTCTGAAGAAGAGTTTTAGGCATGATGGAGCTTTGAACTGGAAAGTGCCAGGATCACAGGTCTCTGAGAAAGGTAGAGGAGCCTCACGTTGCAAGACAGGGTAGGGCAGGAGTCCCCTGTAATCTCCTTCTCCTGCTCTCCTCCAATATCTGTGAATGAATGTATGGCTTGGAAGTCCTGCCCACTCCCTTCAGGGTTACCACAGCAATGTCAATGAGAGCTGTGAATATTCACGGTGTGTGTGTGTGTGTGTGTGTGTGTACTCATAAAATCCACACGATAATCCCAGGAGGCAGATACTACTGTTTCCTTCTTAGGAAGGAGAGCCCAAGTAACAAAGCTATTCACCAGAGGCAGAGCTGGGACCTTCAAGCTTGTCCCTGTAGACCCAGTTGTTTGCCATTTCTCTACCCATTTATTTGTATTAGTTACCTTTCTCATTCCTCTGACAGTAACAAGTTAAGGATGGGTTTATTTGGGTTCACACCTTAAGGGACAGTCCAACATGGTGGATAGAGAAGTCATGGCAGCACTTGAGAGGCAGAAGCAGGCAGATCTCTGAGTTCAAGGCCAGCCTGGTCTACTCTGTGAGTTTCAGAACAGCCAGGGCTACCCAGAGGCATGGAGGGGAGGAATTAAGGTTGGAAGAATTAATTTGCTTGATACATTTTGATCACACACACCACCCGTTATTTTACACCTATTTTGGGAATGCTGGGTAAGTGCTCTATCATTGAGCACTGCCTCTATTTCCTAACTTGATTAGTGGCAAGAGGCGATTGTCCCTTAAAATCGAATTCCAGAAAGGTCAGAGGTTGAAACTGATGGATGCATCACAACAGTTCAGACTGGGTCTGAATTCTCAGAACATAGAGAGGCTAATGATGGCCACCTTGTGGGTTAAAGACATTGCTGTGGTTTGGGTAAATGTCTCTCATAGGCTCATGCTTTGAAAGCTTGGTTGTGAGCCTACGGCATGATTGGGAGGAGGTGGAATCTTTAAAGGGCGGGACCTGTTAGGTCTTTATGGGTATGCCCTAAGGGAGACTGTGAAATCCAAACCTCTTCCCGGTTCTTTACTTCCTAGCAGCTAGCAGTAAGAGCCTTTATAAGTCTCTGCCATGATGCTTTAGGCCTTACCACAGGTCCAAAGGCAAACATGGCTGTGATGGCTAATCGTAGTTGCCAACTTAACATGTTTAAAGAGAAGGATCCTCAATTAAGGACTTGTTTCCATCAGATTGGCCTGTGAGTATGTTTATGGGGTGTTTCCTTGATTGTTGGTTAATGTAGGAGGGCTCAGTTCCCTGTGGGCAGTACTATCCCAAGCCAGCTAGTCCTGAGCTATATAAGAAGGGTAGTTGAACTTAAGTCTGGAAGCAAGCCACTCAGTGGTTTTCCTCCATAATTTCTACTTCAGTTCCTGATGTGAGTTACTGCCCTGGCTTCTCTTGAGGAGGGACTGTAATCTATGAGATGAACAGATTTTCCTCTCCTAAGTTTTTGGGCATGGTGTTTATCATAGCGACAGAAAGCAAACTACAATAGGGGCAAAGAGACTGTGGACCAATATCTCTGAAATCCCTTCTTAAGCTATTAGCCTCAGGAAGCTCACTAATGAGCACCAGTCTTGAAGTCAAGCAAGTCAAGGTTGGGCACTGGCTAATCACAATTCTTTCTTCAAGTCAATTTTTTATCTTTAAGTCTGGGATTAACAATTCCACCCTCCACCCCCAAGGATTTCTCTGTTTAATAGCCCTGGCTATTCAGACCAGGCTGGTCTTGAATGCACAGAGATCCACCTGTCTCTCGAGTGCTGGAATTAAAGGAATGTGCTATCATGCACATTGGATTAAGAAGTTTTACTTCAGGATTGCTGAGGGTCAAGTGTGGCTGATCAGCACAGATGATTACTATTTTGGACTTGGTGCTCATGACTGGCTCCTCTGTGCAGACATCCATGCCCTGGGCAATTGCCATCAAGAAGAAGGTAGGATCTTTGGGTGGTCATACATGTCTAGCAGATCATCATGGTCACTGTCCTAGTTAGTTTCACCTGTGAACTTTACACAGTCTAGAGTTACCTGAGAAGGGAGTGGAGTTTTACCCAGATCAGATTGACTTGTGGGCATGTCTCTGGGGGCTTGATAATTGATATATGAGGACCCAGCCCACTGTGGGTGGCACCATTCCCTAAGCAGGTGGTCCTGGATTGAACAAGAAATCTAGCTAAGCATGACCTTGTGAGCAAGTCAGAAAGCAGCATAACTCCTCGGTTTCTGCTTCAAGTTCCTGCCTGAGTTCCTGTTCTGACTTCTCTTGGGCATAGACTGTGATTTAAAAGTATAAGCCAAATAAGACCTTTTCTCTCCCATTGCTTTTGGACACTGTTTTATCAGTGCAACAGAGATGAAAGAGAAGAATTCTTGCTCAGGTTGAAGCACCAGGGCTGAGGTCTGGACCTCAGATCTAAGGCTTTCTCTCCTGCTCAGGACAGCCCACAGGCCTTACTGTGTTTTCTGTCTCTCCTCTGCCCTCAGTGAACAGCTTCACCGGTTGGTTACGATTGGGGGTTTCTGGAATTTCTGTGAGTTTGTGGTCTTCAGGACAGGTGAGCAACTGACCTGGCATTAGTCTGCATATAGGGAAGGAACAGGCATGTGGGTGGTGGGCTAGACCCAAGAGTCCCTGTAGGGCAGGAGGATGGAGTTTTTTGGGATCTAGCCAAGAAGAGCAACATGTCTCCCATATCCTTTAGCCACTTCCTGGTAATGGGCTCTTAGGTGCGAGTATTTCTTGCCAAGATGATTTGTTAGGAGGGAAACCTCTCTTTATCGCTAACTCCTGGCCCCTAGACGAAGTCATAGCTAAATGTGTCTGTCCTTGGCTGCTCTATACTCTCACACTGATCTGGTTTATCATCCAATCCTGGGGCTTCTCGTGAAATACTCAGCCCTGTTTCTTTATCAGCTGAGGCTCACTCTTCTTTAATCCCAGCACTCAGGAGGAATAGACAAACAGATCTCTGAGTTTGAGGCCAGTCTGGTCTACATAATGTGACACTCTTGGTGGTTTCCCAGTGGCCATCCTTGTCACCCCAGTGTCAACCGGAAACCAGAATCCCCACCCACTTACCAGTCTACTGTAAGGTATACATTGTATTCCTTCCACCTGCCTCCCCAGCGTCCTGCAGGGCTGGCTGTGGCCCAAGGTCCTTCCTCTGTGCCATCCCTCCCCAGCCCCAAGCATTTGCAAGGATGATTTCCTCAAGGCTGACTGTTCCTGTCCCATCCTGGCTTCTTCTTTCCCTTGAACTCACATCTTCTGTATCTTCCACATCTACCTATCTTATCAGTTTCCCTGTTAGAACTAAAATTGCAAAGTAGTAGGTTTCTTCTATGCAGATCTCTTATTGTCCTCGACTGTGCCTGGGCAACCCTTTTAGTGCACAATCAAGGTTAACTGGATCTTGGGGGAGGAACAAGCAACTCAATGTAGTCCTTCCTTCCTTCCTTCCTCCTTCCCTCTCTCCCTCCCTTTCTGGCTGGTGTTGAGGTAGGTCTTTATGTAGACCAGGCCTGGTGTGTTGGAGCATTTTCTTGATTAATGATTGACGTGAGACAGTCCAGCCTACTGTGGGCAGTGCCGTCCCTAGGCAGTTGGCTCTGGGTATATAAGAAAAGCAGGATGAGCAAGCCAGCAAACAGGATTCCTCTATAGTTTATACTTCCTGCCCTGACTTCCCTCAGTGATGGGCTGTGACCCAAGAGCTAAGATGAAATAAATCCTTTGCTCCCCAAGTTGCTTTTGGTCATGGTGTTTATCCCGGCAATAGAAAGCCAGCTGTAGTCCAATGCCATCTGGACACTGAGTCCATGCTTACAGGTGTCTTAAACATCACCCAATGATTGGCAGCTCCCTTCCACTGAGCTGGGAAGACTGGAGGCTATGCTTATGAGTGGCTTGGTTGTGGCCATCACCAGAACCATAACCACTGAGCCATCTGTTTAACTCGGTGGGACATATTAGGCTCCTCACTGATACATCAAAGCCAGTTGTTGTGGCCAACAGAGGAGTCTTGGGGATCCCACACCTCTTGCCATGCTGTGATCTGGCACTTAAAATAGGATGCCCAATGACTTTAGCATTACCATAATTAGCTTCCCACAAGTTTCTTCTGGAGTTGCCTTTTGAGGGCTACTCCCCAATGAGAGGGTATAGGGCTCTTCACAGTGACAGATGCTCCCACACATGGGTTTGACCAGCTTTTTCTAAGTCTTGGGACTGCTACTCCATTGCTATGCTCACTAAAATTGGCACCAATAAGATTTCAGCTTAACAGAGTTCTCAACTTTCTTAAGGTGTGACCCTTTAATACAGTTCAAGTTGTGCTGACCCCCAACTGTAAAATTATCTTCATTGCTACTTCATAACTATAACTTTGCTACTGTTATGAAACATAATGTAAGAATCTGTTTTCTGCCGGGCAGTGGTGGCACACGCCTTTAATCCCAGCACTCAGGAGGCAGAGGCAGGCGGGTTTCTGAGTTCGAGGCCAGCCTGGTCTACAGAGTGAGTTCCAGGACAGCCAGGGCTACACAGAGAAACCCTGTCTCGAAAAACTAAAAAACCAAAACCAAAAAATCTGATGGTTTCTGTTCATCTGTTTTCTGATGGTTTTAGGCAACCCCCGTGAAAGGGTTGTGCGACCCCCAGGTTGAAAACCACTGTTCTGGACCAGGCCAACCCAGTCCCTTACAACTTCACTGGGGAAGGAAGGCCAAGCATTCTCCTTTGGAGTTACTAGTGTACAGCACCAGTGCTACTAGCTAAGCTACACTAAACAAGAGTCAAGACTGGCTGGCTATGCTCCTTAAGTCTCTCCCTCTGGCCTCATGAAATTCACCACAGCTCCTTATATCCCCCACCCACACTCCCAGGACAGAACATCTAACTGCAGCCAACTGCCTTTTTTATTATTTATAAAAGTTTTTCTGACTCTAAAAAAAATTATTCATTTTATGTATGCAAGTGCTTGATTTCTGTTTGTTCTTTTGTCTGAGAGTCCTTTTACTTTCTACTGAGTGGGTCCTAAGGATCACTCAGGCTGTCAGGTTTGACAGTAAGTGCCTTTATTCACGGAGACATCCTGCCAGCCTCCCACCTTATTTCTTGAAGGAAGAAGTCTCACTGAACCTGAGATAACCAATCTGGCTGGACTGGCTATCCAGGAGTTCCAGTCTTTGCCTGCCACCCCCCACCTCCCCCTACTTCCAGTCACCCGTGCTGGAAGTAGACAGTGGCGCTGCCCAATCAGCTATTACGTGGGTTCTGGGGATCTGAACTCAGGTCCTCATGCTGTTGTGGTAGGCACAACATGGTCCCAAGATGCTGCCTTGGTGCCCAGGCTTCTAAGGCCATTACTGATTTCAGATCAGTCCTTGACAACTCCATGGTACCTGACCCTAAGACCTGCCTTGAGTGGTCTGCAGGCTTGGAGGAACTCACAGGTTGGTCATGTGCCATTTTTTAAATATAACATTTATTGCTTAGATGGTTTGATACAGAACAGCTTTTCTTTTCATTCTGAATTTGGATGTTCTATACAACTGAGTATAAAGAAAAACAAAAAGTACCAAACCCAACCTTGTGATTCTGTTCATGTGGCATAAACCAGTTTTGTACATACACGTAGCAGCAGTTTTTAAGTTCCCTTTAGAAAAATATGAATTCTACAGTTATTATTGTTTCCTGTTTAATGCATGGGCTGAAATCATTAGGATCAACTTTTTTTTCTTGAAGAAAGAGAGGAAAGAGACGGACGCAGGATGATCTGTCTGAAACCGGTATCCGATTCATGACATTTCTGCAGAGCTACTTGGATAACAGCCCTGAGGGCCTCTCTGGTTTGTTTCACAGCCGGGGTATTTTATGTAGTGATTGAATATCAGCATTGTGTCCATTAAAGAGAAAAGAAAAACAAAACAACAACAAAAGAGAAAATTTGCACCTCATTTTTTCAGAAGATCCATATATATATACATATATAATATATATATATTTGTAAAAGCCCTGAGGAGAAAGAGAATCAAACAAAATGTATAGAAACAAATTAGCTGGACATGCAAACTAACACTATGATTCACCCAGCGTTTAAACAAATCACAAACTTCACAGTTTAATATTGGGGGAGGAAGGCGGGCAGGACAACAAACAGATAATTCATCTCTCAATCTCACTAATAAAATGTGGCAAGACCTTATTAACTATGAAGGAACAGATCAGACTAAATAAAGCTTTAAATCAATAGTGATTATTGCCAGTTGCAGCCCTGGCGACAGCCGCTGCTGGGAGCAATCCCTGCTACATCTTACCGCAGCGTAGAGTTCAGTCATGGCTTCTCTCCACAATATCTTGAGTTCAGTGTGGAGAGTTGCAGAGAAAAACAAAACACAAGAAACCCCAAATAATAACAATGAAAACAATAATAACGATTGTAATAATAATAAAAAACAACTAAGGGATGTAGGAGCTGGGTTTAACTTAGAAGACCATGGGATCAATGGTTCTGATTTCTCTCTCTACAGTAAATAAAATCTCAAATTTTAAACTGGTCCATACATCCCCCAAACAGTTAAAAATCATATATACCTCAATGTTTTTTTCATACATATATCATTTTTCATTATCTCTAGAGTATCTATCTTCCATTGAAGTCAGGGTGGTTGGATTTTAGCCACTAGAAACTGGTGGACAAAAGGGCACGCATGTCTTGGGGCGCACATCTCCGCGGAGGAGCATATGGAGCCACAGGATAAGGGGAAGAAGTGGAGCAGAGGAAGGCCTCTCCTAGGGAAGTCTTGCGGCTCTGCAGGCAAGGGACAAACAGGGCTCTAGTAGCAGTGTGGCTCAGGCATCCTCGGGTCTAAAGGACAGGGTGCTGAACCGAGCTCAGCTACAGTAGGAACGGTTTCTTTTTGCTGATGAGGGAGGTCTACTGTTTGTACACTCGGGAACTAAGGGAGCCCTGTCTTTGTGCACCAGGGGCTTGGGCCAGTTAGGGATTTAAAAGCACTTTTCTCTCCAAGCAGCAACCCCACACTGCAGGAAGGTGAAGACAACCCTCTCATCTAAACCGTGCGCATGCGCTTCAGTTCATCACTGGCAGTAGTATCTCAATGCTTCTCAAATGACTGTAGTTAACACAGCTGGGGGAAGGCTTTGACCCAGCTTAGCAGGAAGACTGGGATGCCTTGCAAACTGACTCTGAGGTGCCCCAGGTATGGCCTGCTGTCTTGGATGCCTGCTCCCCACCACTTGTGCATCCTTGCTCTCCCCTGTGAGCCACTCCTTGGCCACGCTTGGAGGAGCACTCCTGGCCCCTGCTGGATTCTGCAGTCATGGAAGAAAGGCTTGCTTGTCTTGAGTACAGTAGAAGAGCCATCACTGGTGTGCCACCAGAAGCTTCAGGCACACATTAATTGGGGACCAGGAAGCAGTACAGGTCACCCAGGACAAATATTGCCCATTTGTTTCTGCTGAATGCAGAGTCCAGCGAACTGATGAAGTAAAAATTAAAAAAATAATAATTATATTAATATTAATAACATACCGAATGGGAAGAAGAGCAAGTCAATATATGACCTCCAGGCATGTCCTCCATAGGCTATGGTGCTGGGGAGGTCACTTTTCTCTGTAAATTTCTCTTACAAATTCTAAGAATTTGAACACTAACCATTTCTAACATGGAGAGAGTGGACACACACATGAGGTTGAAGCTAGACTCTTTCCTGGCTTTGGCTCACACCACACAGAAGCCCTGCATTAACTATATGCATTAATAACAAAGGCCAGGTCACAGCTCTTCCAGCAGGTGAACCAGAGAATACAGGCCTAGCTTAGAAGTCAGCCTCACACCCACTTCCCTCTGGTCATGTACATGAAATTCACATCATTTTCTTCCAGTTATTGGCTACAGGATCCAAGGGGAAAGTTTTCTGCTTCCAGCTCACAGAACAAACAGTATTATCACATATTCACAAGAACAAGTTCAAACACACACATACAAAAGGTAATGGTAATGCTTAAACAAAAAGGTCCTCCGAAAAATTCATTAAAATATTTTTGTTAAAAATGTTTTTTGTTTTTTTTTTTTTTGGAGGGGGGGCACCCACAATGACATGGGAGGGCCCACAAGTAGTTAAGGCACTGAAGCCGGCTGTACTGGGCCGGGTGCGTGTGTACTGGGTAAGGCTATGGCACGAGCTTGGTTGGCCGCAGGCTTGCTTGTCTCTCTCTTGCCCTCTCTTTCCTCTCTCCAGACAACTGAAGGATGCTGAGAAAACCTTGTGAAATCTACATTCGGGATGCTCTGCTAGCTTTGTCTGTGTGCTGATGGAGACAGGGCAGGCTGTCATTCATTCCATGCCCAAGAGCTGCGTGGCACCGTCGGTGGCCGCCAGGATTGGGGCAGGCCTCTTGCCACAGAGCTCCAGCAAGTCTTGCACAATGGCTGCTGGGCTCTGGGGGTCTGTTTCACCTGGAGAAACCTGCTCTTTGGGGGCATTGGGCTCAGCTGCTTGCTCTGCTGCAGCTTTCTCCTCCTGGTTATATTCCTTCCCAGAATTGGCCAAGCTCTCTTTCCGGCTCCTGGTGATCGCCACATGGTTACTGGTGCTAGGAGCTGATTCAGCCTCATTCTCTGAGGCAGGGTTGTTAGCACTGTGGGTGGACTCGTCCTCACTGTCCTCCTCAGCCCGCTCATCCTTGTCGCTGTCTTTCCCGTGGTGCTTGCTGTGTCTGGCTTTCTGGTGGATTCTCTGGTGTCGAACTAGGCTGTGCTTTAAAGTGAAGGTTCGTTCACAGGTCTGACACTTGTATGGCCTTTCTCCTGAACAATGAAAAGAATGAAAAGGAGATGTCCATTAACATGAAGGCCACTGGTTCCCACCTTTCCCACTCTATATGAACGCAGCATCCAGAACTAAATCAGGATGCTTTGATGCTCATGAAGAGCCTTTTTATTTGCCCAAACTGGCAAGGCTAGGGGGTCACATTCTTTTTCCTGTACCTCTCAATTCTTTTTCCTGTACCTCTCAACCTAGCTTTACTACAAACTGATCTTAAGAGTTCTCAGAAGCAAAGAGTCCTTAGGAGGAATGATTTCCCACAGGCTCTGCAAGGCCAGTGACAGCCACCTAAATCAAGGCACAAGGAGGTACATTTGGATGTTTTCCGAAAGCTTACATACCAGGTTTCCAATAGCTGAGAACATCTCTGGCCAGAACAAGGTACCAGTACACTACACCTTAATGTAGGGCCCAGTTGGTTGTGGCCAGGCCACTGTGCATGGAAGGCCATGATGGTGAGATGTAGATGCTCTCTCTGGAGGGATGGCTGAGGAAGGATCTTCCTATCTTTTGGCTTTATGGTTCTATCCAGGTCTCTCCCCCTGAACCCCCATTAAAATAAGAGGCTTCTTTGGGGTCTTCACAACATGGGCCGGGCTAGCACCTGCCTTCCCTGGCATATCCTGTTTATTTTTTCAGGATCTGGCTGCCCACTCTTCCTGTTCTAGAAACCTGTGGATAGGACAGCCACTCTCTCATCTATAGAGTACAGAACTGGGGCTGAGTGGCTGAAGAAAAGTGCTTTCCAAAGTACCACTGCAGAGGGACCACTGCCCTGTAGAAGGCTTGTGCCATTCCAGGGCTACTGAGACAACTCCTTAAGATCCCCCAGTTTTCCCAGGTTAGAGGACAACCCTACAACCTAGCCAGTTTTCTCAGTAGCCCCTGGACCTGACTTCCAGTGAGACTCCCAATGACCACTGCAGGCCACCTCTTCTGGCAAGCTGGCTCTGCTCTCTCGTACCTGTGTGTGACCTCATGTGCCTGGTGAGGTCCTGCAGGGACCAGAACCGCTTGTTGCATATACTGCAAACCTTCTTCCTCTTGTCTGCCTTACTGGCCATACTTTTGGGGGAGTGTGTCTTTGGTCTTTTGTCACCCCTCTTCTCAGCCATGCCTTCCCCATCAGAGGGAGCCTCTGTTTCTTCATTCTGTTTCTCCACTGAGGCCTCCCTGGTTCCTGGTGTTGGATCTCTTGCTGGGGATTCAGCAGGTTTCTCTTCGGGCTCAGGGGAAGGCGGGGGCCCCTCAACTGCTCTGCCAATGCACTCATTCCCCACTGAAGGTGCTTCCTCCTCCTCCTCCTCCTCTGGCTCCTGGCAGCTGTGTGCCTTCCTGTGTCGACTTAGGGTGCCCAGAAACTTGACGTTCTTCCCACAGGTATCACAGGCATGCTTCGGCTCCTGCTGGGCTGGGCCATGGCTGTCTACAACGCTTGCCTCACTCTCTGCCAGCTTGAAGTCCATCAGCTTGGTGGCAAAGTCAAGATCCAGGCTCTGGTTGCTGGCTGTGTCTTCCTCTGGGGCATCTGCACCCCTGGTGCTCTCTTCCATGCGACACTCTTCCTCTGGCTCTGGATTCTCCTCTGTTCCCCTTTCTTCCTCCTTCTCAGGGGGTGCTGCTTCTGCTTTGGCCTCTTTATCGGTAAGGTCCTGTGTAGCTGGACTATGCTCACTGGCTCCCTCTGATGGTGGCTGCTCTTTCTCCTGTGCTGTGAGATCCAGTACCTCACCAGGGGTGGTCAATGTGTCTGTGTCTGACTGGCTGTCTGTGTAAGCAAGCAGAGTAGGAAAGGGGTTCAGACTAGCTGACACTGAGCAAGCCCTTCTCAAGGGCTCTACTGGGACTTGGCCAGACCCACCCTGGAACCCTGGATACTAAACCTAGGGAGGATTTTTTGAATCTGGAGTTATAAGGGCCAAACCAGCCTTCACACACCCAAGTAAAGCAGATGGGCTCTTGTGCTTCAGAACTCCTGACTTCCACCATCACACCCATGTACACTCAGCTGTCCCCACCCCCAGGAAGGTGTGAGTGACTCAGGCAGTGCAGACAGAGAGGGCGTGCATTCCAGAGACTCAGGCAGTACTAGGGAGGTTGAGGAAGCCAAGTTGTAAGGGTTATCTTTCCAGCACGAAGAGCTTTTTACAAACATGCAACATACACAAGAACAACCCCCCATCATCCAATGTGGTCCTCAAAGAATTTCACAGAAAATGAGCCCACATGCGGATTCTGTGTGTGTGGTCCACAGGCACATCTTCAGGTAGAAGCCAGAGACCAAAGATGCTCCTGTACCTGTAAGCAATGCAAGGGGAGGATCTTGAACACAAACCTGGTCAGGAGCATGTGGGGAGGGGTGGCAGATGTCTCTGAGGGGTTGTGGGTGAGCATGGAGACAGGGATCTATAGGGTTTCTTGCAGATAGTGATTTCTTGCTCTTGTCTACCCCCCCCCCAACAGCAAACAGACATGGAAAGTCCACCAGCTTCCAATGACCTTAAAAGAGGAAACCATGGCCAACATTAATGATACCAAGGCCAGGCACATTGGTGCACACCTGCCATCTCAGACCTTCAGAAACTAAAGTAGGTAAGTAAGACTTTGAGGCCAGGCTGGGCTCCACAGTGAGTTCAAGGTTAGGTAGCCTGGGCTATGAGACAGTCTCAAAAAAAAAAAAAAAAAAAAAGGAGAGAGGAAAGAAGAACAGGAGGAGGAGGAGAAGAAACAAGAACACATGGGAAAAAACAAAACATCAACCAGTAACCAGTATCTGGAATGTTACCTTTCTTTATTTTGGTTGAACAAGGACTTAATAGTTTTAGCGGTGAAATGGAAGCTGGCTGAGAACGGTTTAGCTGAGGATTTAATGTTCAGTTTACCACTAAGGGTGCTCAGTGCTTCTTCTGAGCTCCACAGAGGAAAGTCACTGTTTTCTAGCAAATACAGAAGGTGTGACCTAGGATAGGCACATCTCTGATCACTGCCTGAAGCAGCTGAAATTCACGCACCTAATCTGAGGCTCTTACTGGCTGTGGTAGAATAAGCCAGGCCACTTACATGCCTATCATTCCTCCTCAGTGTCACATGCTCTGTCACATGCCATCAAGGCAGGTCAAGATGGGGAGAGGAGCTGCCTCAGAGGTGGTACTTATACTTCATACCTGATTAGGGCTCCCTTGCAACCAAGTGGGGACATTACTACACACATCAACTCACTGGTTTCACTTACAGCCCCTGGCAGAGGCTACCATGTGGCTATCTCAAGAGACTTAAGAATTAAATGAAGAGGATTTGTAACAGGAACCAGGAGCCTGAGAGGTGCACACCCATGTTTAACTAAGCTGAAGGAAAATGTCTCTGCTCATTTTCTGGAATCACAGTGGGTGTCTATGGAATGGATTTTGGTTTAGACTTTGCAACAGAAGCACAGGATGCTCAGATTGCTTGCTTTGTGAGCAATTCTGTGTGTGCATGTATGTCTGTGTGCACATGTGTTTGGAAATCAGAGGTCAACGTCTATATTGTGTCTTCCTCAATTACTCTCTATTTTTATTTATTTACTTGAAACAGTCTCTCAATTAACCTGAAACTTGCCGATTGGCCAGAGTGGCTGGCCAGCAAGCTCCAGGGGTCCTTTCATCTTGTTCCCATAGTGGTGGGATTTTAGGCATGAGCCAGGCATGCTTTTTATTTTATTTTTAAAATGGGTGGGTGCTAGAGATTAAATTTAGGCCCTCAAGCTTGTGTGGCAAGTATTTTTCAGAATAAGCTAAGTCCAGTTTAAAAATAAGGTTAGTTTCTGGTTAATTCTTTTTTTCTAGTATACCCTAGTCTGTTCCTAATATTGGGTTTTCGGCAAAAACATCTGCTTTTGAAAATGAAGCTCGCTATGTATCCTAGGCTAGTCTCTCAAACTTGTGTTTCTCCCATTTTAGCCCTGAGTAGCTTGGACTAACCCAGCACACAGGCTGTTTGAACTGGAGAGAATGTATTTAAAATGATAGACTTATGAAAATAAAAATGAATCCTGAAACCAAAGCCAAGTGCATGCCCTCAGTCAGAACCATCCCATTCATGATTCGGTTCTGAGGATGGATAAGGTCTGTGTACAAAGGGGCCCTCGCTTTTGAACAAAGGTGGCTTGGCTGCACTTCAGACTTCCACTAGGGGGAGTGTTTTAGCAGGATAGCCTGTGACCTGGTTTATGGTTCATGGGGAACAATAGGCTAAACCTCCTCACGTACAAGAGCAATCAACGAGAAAGGACAGGTCCTATTATGGCTTCTCCTCAAAAACCCCAAGTATTTAGTTGGTCATCTCAACAGTTAAGGGTCTCTTGCTTCCTACAAATGTAGTTTAAGAGCACCGGCTGCCTGGTTAGAGGTCCTGAGTTCAATTCCCAGCAACCATACGATGGCTCACAGCCATCTATAAGGGGATCCGATGCTCTATTCTGTCATTCAGGCATATGTGCAGACAGAGCACTCTTATATATACTTAAATAAGTATATATAATTAAAATCACATTTATTTTGTAAAAGGTCCTGTCCAGGTGCCTACCAATGAAATGGCTCCTTCATGAATCCCTGAATAAGAACCAAGAACATTCAAGAGCAGAGCAGGCCACATCTGCTGAGCAGAGGAAACTGAATATTTAATACAACCCTAGAAGGGAAAACTGTCCCTGCCTTAGTATTTTTAGCATCGGGTACAGGAGGAAATCTGGGGTACATTTTCATGGTGGACTTCGTGTGGTTGGAAAAGTGAGACTGACATTATAAAACACGTTTAGGGATTTAAAAAGATTTCAATCTATGCACATTAACCTTGAAAACTGCAGTAACTTCCTCCTCATTTCCTGTCTCTTTAAAACAAAGTCAGTGGGATGGAGGAGGTAGTTTAGTTTTTAAGAGTGCTTTCCTACCCAAGCTGATGGACTTGCAATTTGGGTGATACTGTGAGGATCCCAAGTTCAAGGTTAACCTTGAGTTTAAGGATGGCCTAGAGTATCCCGTCTACAAGGTCAAAACCAGAAAGCCAACCCAAAAAACCTCTGTCCTCAGCTAGTATCACACTGCTCTGGGTTGTGTGAATTTCTCACACACACGCACCCCCCCAACTCCTATGTCTCCTGTTCTGCTTTTCTCCCACCTCAATCTGTTCTCTCACCCACCAGGGGCTGTATCTACAATTAAAATACTTCTCACTTTGATAGTCTTACAACTCTCAGTGACTTTTCTTTTTTAAAAAAAAGATTTATTTACTTTATTTATATGAGTACACCGTGGCTGTCTTCAGACACACCAGAAGAGGGCATCGGATCCCATTACAGATGGTTGTGAGCCACCATGTGGTTGCTGGGATTTGAACTCAGGACCTCGGGAAGAGCAGTCAGTGCTCTTGTTTTTTTTTCCCCCCTTCTCGCTCTGGCCCAAAGATTTATTTATTAATTTATTTTTATGTAAGTACACTGTAGCTATCTCTGGCCCAAAGATTTATTTGTTTTTTTATGTGAGTACACGGTAGCTGTCTTCAGACACACCAGAAGAGGGCATCAGATCTCATTACAGATGGTTATGAGCCACCATGTGGTTGCTGAGATTTGAACTCAGGACCTCCGGAAGAGCAGTCAGTCCTCTTAACCCCTGAGCCATCTCTCCAGCTGACTTCTTTTCTAAGAGACTTTGTCCCTTTAAGAAAATCTATATAACTTCTGGGGCAGGGCCTTGGAAAAAGAAAACCTGTAATTGTAAACTTAAAAAATAAATACGCCCACAGGCTAACACTTGTGCCAAAGCTAAGCTTAAACCATAAATTCTGACCAAGCTTTAGCGTCAGCAGAGCTCCTGTGAACGGCCTCCAGGATGAGCAGGATGCAGCGACTGAGACTTTTCCGAGGACATGGGTTCCCACCCCAAAGTAACCCCCATGTCAGCTGCCTTCTCTCTTGAACTGGTTTGGGGAGAATCACAGGACCATTCTGTAAAGCAGGCTGTAAGAAAATGTTCCAGTCTAATAGGCACTGTGGCAATGATAGTTAAACATTAACAGGACAGTCTGTGGCAAAGACAGCTGCTGCAGTGCCTTGAGCTTCCAGCAGCTTGGGAAGCGGAACGGGCTTGTCTCACAGGGATTCAACCATGGCAGGATACCTTTCATTACTCCTAGATCCTGGAGAATTATGTGGAAATGGAAGTCGGGGGTTGGGGTGGGGTAGAGTCAGCAAACCAGCTGTACCATTCTTGTCTTTAGAGGGTCTAAGCTGAGCAGAAGGACCCAGCAAGCCCAAGACATTCCAGTGCATTCACTGGGCTGAATAACAAGTGTGGGAAGGGTAAAGGTGTCTTCCCCACTGGGGTCAGCTCTCCTAGATACCTGGTTCACTGTGATGTGTCACCACTGAGCTAAGGACAAGGGGGTCATTGGTTGGAATCAATGACAGTCACTCTGTTCACATTGACTCTTGGGGTTGGGGGTGTCCCTCTTTAAACTACACAGCATTCTATCCCACCAAAGTCTGAGGAGAAGTCACAAGACACAACTGCAACCCTAGATGAACACATCAGAGGCTGGCTTAGATCCCAGAAATGGGCAAATGCTAACTTTCAACACCCACAGAGCTGAAGCCTGTGTGTGGAACGCCCTCCTTGCTACCTGGCTGGACCAAGTGGCCTGAGGCAGCTTACTTTTTGCATGGTGTGTTTTGGGGTAGGGGCAGCACACTCTAGCAGTTGGACCATGGAGTGTAATAAATGACTTGAGTAAACATAGAAGGTGACGGGGTGGGGTGGGGCAGAAAAGGGACGGAGCAGTGTTAATTACTCTGTAAGGGCCAAGGGAGGAAGCACATCAGCATAGGAGAATAATACCCGGATCCAGGTCAAGCAGAGTTGTGATTAAGAAAGGACATGCAGAGTGCTTTTTCAAACAAGGACAGGTTTATACTGGGAGGAGTTATTGAGAAGAAAAGCCCTGCCTTGCCCTGCCTCCCAACTAAAAGCTTGGGGGTCACAGTTCTTGCAGTACTGAGTCCACTGGGCAAGTGCTGTTCATGAAGGCTGCAGAATCTGGGTCCCCCAAACTTCAGAGCTTCACGTTTCCTTCAGGAATTTACATCAGGAGCTGAAAGTGCACCACATCCGGCTCATCCTACCTTCCAGAATCACAGCAATGGCAACTTCTGGAAGGAAGGTGCTGGATCTCCCCCTAGCAGCTCCAAAGTCCCCTGGGCACTGACACTGTTTCCCCAGCTCCACAGGTCTTGGTGTCACACAGTCTCGGCAGGGGCTAGGCCCCCTAAGCTGCGGCTGCACAGTGCTCAGCTCCAGTTCCCACCGCTTTAACCGAGCTCTGGGGAGCACCCTCCTCTCTCTGGTTCTCCATCACCTAGAAGCTCTACCTGTGCTATCATGGGATCCAACATCACCCTCTTTTGGGGGAATAAGCCCGTTTCTTCTCAGGGAGCAGGTGGTAACTCCGTGTTTGCGCAACTGATGACGTTCACAGTTAGATTTGGTAGAAAAGAAGGCATCGCATTTTTGACAAGGGAAGGGTTTCTGACCTGAAGCAGGAAAAAAAAATATGCATTTATCTGGCTTTCTACAGCAATGAAAAAGAAAAGTTGCTTTTGATTTACTCTCCTGGGATTGCTGGCATTTGTTCAACCCTCCACCCTTTCCTTTTAAGAAAATAAGAGAAACATACTTAACAAAAAGAAACAGAAACTGAGAGACAATGACTAAAATAATCATTTTCCCTTAGTCTTTGTGAAATGGAAGGAGCTGTCATCAAGCGACTAAAAGAAAGTTAACAATGAGACCAAGACACATGTGTTTGAAGCAAGACAATAAAAACTGTTGAACACCACAAAATTTCTAAGGCATGGCAAGCAATACCTAAATGAACCCGAGAAAAAGCACTACCCATTAACCTGGCAGGCAGTTCTGGAGTGGGGGGAGCAGGCTCAAGCCTCCCCAGGGGAGACAGTGAACCCCTGGCAACCTTCAAGGCCCATACTGAGAAGTCAGAGTGAGCCCTCCCTCCAGAGGTGGCAGGTCTCCCCCTTTTTGACAAAGTAGTGGCTTCCCAGTGCAGGAGGAGGAAATCCTGCAGTGACCTCTACCTAGGCAAGTGACGGGAGGATTCAGGGTGTGGGTTCTCAGGTTTTCCCATTCTTGCTTTGTCTGGGCTAAGAGCGAGTGGTCCACACAGAGGTAAGTGTACACCAGGCTATGTACTCTGCTACACAGAGGCACAGGCAAGGCTGGCCCAAACCCTAGGCCAGCGCTACAAACAGGGCAGTGAGTTGGCAGGAGAGGCCCTCCTTCCCCCCCAGGGGAGGTTTCTGCTTTGGCCTGCTTATACCCCTCATTTATTTGATTCTGTTTGCATTGTAAACACTGTGTTTCAAAATGCATTGGAAGCTCCCCTGTGTTGAGTCCTGGGTTTGTGCAGGATTCACGGTGGAGCGGAAAGGGTAAGGACTCGGGGAGAGAGCATGCCTGAGAAAGTAGGACAGGAGAACAGGAAAGAAGATGGAGGTAAAAAAGAGAGAAAGGGAAAAAGAAGAGAGCGGAAAGAGAGAAGGAAGAGAAGAGAAGAGAAAGGGCAGCATCCCGAGCTGTAGGAGAGGAGATGGTAGATTGTTCAGTGTCACTGGTTTACCCCTGCCCCAGTTGCCAGATTCCAGCTCCCAGTTTCTGACTCCACTGAGGACTTAAAAACCCCTTCGAATTGCATCCCAGTGCTGCGATCTTGGAACCTTGACCCTGTAGCCAACCTTCAATAGCTAACAGGAAGAGTCACGTGGCACAGCTCCCAGGAAACAGCCGAGGGACCACCCCTTTAGATTAATTCTTAAGAGACTGACAAAGCTTGGACTCGTGCAGGGTGCAAGACCCTGCACAGGCCCCTGGGCCTTGCTGCTAGAAGAAGCCAGGAGGGCTTCTTGTTTTCCAGGGGAAGGAAGGGCCAGAGTGCCTATGATGATGCAACCCTGATGGTTATCAGGAAGAATCAATCAAAGGAAAGGGGCATTTATTCCCTCCTGAGGGCACACATCCTACTACAGCACTGAAAAGAGCAGCAGCAGCAGCAACAACCACCCATGAAACCAACCAAAGACCCCAACTCCAGCAGTAGAAAGGCATAAGAGGTGTATGGGGTTGGGGCAACCAGACAGAATATTTGCATCAATCCAAGCATACCTAGAGACCTTGGAAAGGCCATATGAAAATCCTGCTATGTGTATAACAAGGGACCTTTGTACACTAGTTGAGAACCCACCAATTGCTTGAAGCACAGAAAATAAAAAAAATTCCAAAGTGACTGGGTGTAAAATATTCTGCTGTGTATTTTTCAGGTGGCTCTTTTGCTTTTCATTAATAACAACACAGAAATTTAAAATTTCTTTGTCAAAAGCAAGATGGCAGCTTCTTCAGGTCTGGTCAGATAGGGAAGAAGAAAACGGGGACACAGGAGCTGGGGGCAGCTATGGAAAACACTGAAGCACTGGTTCAAATACCAGCACCAAAAGGGAGGAAATGGGCTTAAAAAAAGAGTTAAAGACCAGAAGCTACTATTCTAGGATTCTTTAAAATCTCATCGAGATGGAGTCACAAGCTACAAATGTGATGCGCATTCCTAACCATCCATCCATCTCCGTGACTGCACTCTGCTGGGATTCCAGATTTTAATGAAAATGGTAGGTTTTTATGCATGAAGTGATTTACTTTTTAATTTTCACACGATTTTCCTTTACATGTGGCTTGGATAGTCAGGCTCTAGTCCATGATGAAGAGTCACATTAGCGCTATTTTAAAAGAAGGTTCCATGGTACCCAAGCATTAAATGATAGGAAGGAGCTCAAACTGACCAGTAACACAATCATTTAAAGCTCATACATTTGCTGTAAAAAATTACTTTTAAAATAGTAATATGCTTTTTTGCCTTGCAGAGATGTAAAAATGGTGAGTCTGTTTAGCATGTTATAATGTCTGAAAGTCACCAGTGGACTTTACCCATATCTGAGCATTGGTAGGAGTGAGTGAGTGAGTGAGTGTGTGTGTGTGTGTGTGTGTGTGTGTATGTGTGCAGCTGTAACCATAGGAACTACTTCTGTACCCAGGGCCTACATGTCCCCCACCCCAATGTGAACATTAAAGCTACCAGTCAGCCAAATTCATTCATGCAGAGCAGTAAGAAAAGGAAGAGAGGCATTATCTGAAGGGCACCGGGAACAAAGCCAGGCAGAAGGAACAAGAGTTTGCTGAGGACAACAGGACCTTGTTTGTCAAGTCCTAAATGGACGAGCTGCAAATGTTCTCTGAAGAGAATCAAGGTTAGAACTAGCCTGGGACTCGGAGTTTTTGTGCTGACAAGACTGTAGGAGCTAAGCATCCTTGGACTTCCCACAAACTCTACCCTCAGGGTTCAGACTCCTTTGCTTCTTTTGCAGCCATAGCTACCACTTTATTAAGTGATCACTTGGGCTGGAGAGATGGCTCAATGGTAAAGAAGAGTATCTGCTGCTCTTGAAGATCTGAGTTGGGTTCTCAGCACCTTCATCTGTTGGCTCACAAGCACCTGTAACCTTGGCTCCAGGGGATCCAAGTCCCTCTTGTACCTGCACACATATGTGCAGACACAAATGTACATACACACAAAAACATCAATTAAACCTTAGTAAAAAGGCAGCCACCTGGCTTCAAGTTGCTTTCTATACTGTGAGGACATCTCCCAAATTTAAATGTCAGTGCTTGTTACCCATTAGCAGTGGGTAGGAGGTGAGAGGGAAGAGCCCAGGAGCTGGCAAAGGAGCTCCAAGCACCCATGAGAAAGCTAGGGAATCCCAGATGTTACAGCTGGAGGGGTTCTCGGAGATTGCACCATCCTGACCCGTCACTGTGGAACAAGGAACCAGAGCAAAGGGAAGGAGGAAGCCATGAGGACAGAAGCTGAAAGGGACTGGTTGTGTTTGCTGGCACATTGTCCTCCTGTGGCCTAAAGACACAGGACGAGATGCTGCGAGGGGTACTGGCAGAGACAGTGCGGCGTTGTCTCATGAGGTACAACGTGTCCAGAGAGAGTGCAGTGAGGCACGGGTTAGAGCGAGGAGGGAGGAAATTCAGAGTGTAGAAACTGCACAAGAGGACATGAAAGACGACAGCTTCCTCCTCAGATGACGTTCTTGGAACCTAACTAAGCAGAGTAAAGAGCTAAGGCTATGTTTGTGCTGGCAGCCAGCAGGTGGACCCCTAGTTGGACATTCAGCATCTGGCCCCTATGCTCTAGTGGGAGAACGGAGAAATGGGTTGAGACAAAGTACAGATGCTGGGATAATTCTACAAAGTAGCTGAGAGGGTGGGAAGGGGCAGTCTCTCATGATGGAGGCGGTGTGCTTAATTACAGTTGAAATTGGGTTTTGCTCAATGCTGTTGGCTGGAATTCATTCTCTCTCTCTCTCTCTCTCTCTCTCTCTCTCTCTCTCTCTCCCTCTCTCTCCCTCTCTCTCCCCCCCCCTCTCTCTCTGTGTGTAAGCATGCTCATGCCATGGCTTGCGTGTTGAGACGAGGAAACGACCTGTAGGAGTTGGTTCTTTTTTCTCCCATGTGGGTCCTGGGGACTGAACAGGTTCAGAGGCTCCTAAGCCGGAAGTGATCAAACCCCAGGGAATCAGAGGGCACAGGTCTCTGGTATTTGTAGAAGCCATCACAAATGTTAAAGAAATGGACACTTTGGCTCCCAGGAAAACTGTCAATTTGCTGAGAGACGGCCTATCTACAAAAAATCATCAATGTCTCTACCAAGTCCAGAGTTCTCATTCATCTACAATAGAATGGGGGAGGGGCTGGGGAAAATCACAGCATCCAGATGGCTCAAAAGATGTCACTGGGCTACCAGCCCTTCCCACAGTGTTTCTGCCAGGAACAGAGTTTAGCTCCCACCCACTCTGCACTATCACTTCACAGTACTGTCGTAAACCTCCTAACTGCTTTGAGTATCTACAGTCTGCAAGCAAAATGACAAGATTTGCAGTAAAATTTGAATGTCATTCTGATCAACAAGTACTGTTTTCGTCTGTCCCAAATACAAGAATACTTGTTGGTCAATTCAAATCTTTTTGGTAATCTATATTTTAGCTAGCAATCCTGTACTACACATACAGTAAAAATAATTTTTTCCGGTCCAATCTATTAATATTTGAACTGTAAATTCCAAAAGGAAAATTCAATAGGGACTTCACTGAATGTACATTGCTTTCCCATTGATGAAACAAATCCTGTGATACTATTCAGAAATTATAATTATGATGAAAACTATATGGTTATTGAAATATTAGAAGCACCGGGCATAAAATAATTTAAGAAATGTTCTCTATTCTAAACTTCAACTTCTAGAAATTGACATCTGAAAACTATTTATGGGATGTTTTGGTAATCTAGCCCTGCTATTGAAAACTTTCAAATTATACTTAGAATGTTTTCAACAGCTGACAATTTTAAGATAAATAGAACTTTAAAAAAATTACCAGCATCAATAATCTACAATAAGTATTCAAAATAGGAGAAAAAGTAAAAATAGGGGAAGCTGCAGCTATCTCAGTGAAGGGGGAAAAAAATCCAATCCTACTTTGCTGTATTACATTTATGGAAGGTAAAGACCTCCATAGAATGTTCAAAAGAAAAGGGTGGCACTGAAGACGTCGGGTCATGTCAAAGCACAGAGCTGTTACCTTAGGGCAAAGTCCCACTACTCTGGAATAGGCCTCCATACTTAGTAGAAAATCTTGAAACTTGTCAGGCAAAGGTTATGGGGAGGGAAGTGAGGGAGCCTATGACCACTATCATCTGTGTCTGATACATTTATTTACAGATAAGCCTTGGTGGCTCAGACCCCAGGCACAGGTTATAGGGAAAGTAATGGCCTGTGACTTCTGAGACAAAATAAGACTGGAGTGTGAGAAAAAGGCCCCAAACTTTAGGCCTATTCCTATCCCCACCCCTCACTCTTTTCTTTCAAGACTCACCGACTGGTGAGCCCTGAGGGCCTTCTTACCAGTGTGTGTAAGCATGTGCCTCTGGAGGGAGCTGGCCCAAGGGAAGACCCGGGGACAGTGGGGACAGTTGATCTTTTGCAGGCAGTTGGCATAGGAGTTCCGCTTTGCTCTCAGCAGCCTGTCTTCGGCAGGGCTACCTTGCTCCTCCTCAGTCGGCCCATGGTGGTCTGCAGGGGCTCCCGCCACCTCTTCCTGAGTATCATCCTCTGCAGTTTGCAGAAACGGACTGAACTTGTTGGTATCTGTGGTGGCCAGCATCTTCTCAATGCTAGCAAACTCCCCACTGGAGTCCAGGTCCACGGCACTGCTGTTGGGGAGGGGCCGGTTTCTCATTCCCCTTTTCCTACCCCTCTTCCTGGACGAGGCAGCTGGCCCTTGTTCAGTAGACAAGGCTTCCTCAGGGCTGCTGGCTGTAGGGGGTGGGTCACTGGATTCTTTATTGCTTGTGTTGTCAATGGGGGTGGAGGAGGCTTTGGGGACAGAGCTTCCTGGGCTGTCTGTGACCACAGTGTTACTGCTGGCGATCGAAGGACCAGGGTCAGCTACCTTCGTTTTCAGCAGAGTAGGGGCCGAGGACACAGAAGAGATGATCTGGGCAATGGAGGCCAGTGGTGGCAGCTCCTCTGTCATCGGGGGCTTTGGCAAGAGGAGGGGAGGCTTCGGCCGTAAGGGCCGAAGCAAGGCTGGGTTGTTCAGGAGGGCAGCAGAGTTGCCCAAGAGAGGAGAATTGCTGAGGAGTGCTGAGGAGTAGATGGGCACAGCCAGTTGCACGGAGCCCTGGAGGGGCTGAGTGTGGGGTTCCAGCTTGGCAGCTGTGGTGACTGCCACCACAGTGCCTGCGGGGCTTTCCAGGCTCCCTTTGGGCTCCACGGTCACTGACAAGGTAGGGCAGGGTGGTGGACAGGGAGAGAGCTGCTCTGCTTTCCCAGCTTCTGGTTCTGGTTTCTTGGCTTCGCTGGGAACAACTGTGTCCTTGTCTCCTTTCTTGACACTCTTGGGGATGGACAGGTCAATGGGCTCCATGGAGCAGTCGTAGAGGGCAGAGGAGGAGGAAGCGTTCGGCAAGGAGGATGTATTTTCCTGCTTCACTTGAACCAGTGCCAGGCCTTTCTGCGAAAAGTCAAGGGGTTCGTTGAAGTCCACTGCAAAGCTGCTGGCTGGCTCCAACTTGACAGAGATGTGGGAAGGGAGGGGCTGGGTGGGGCTCGAGTGAAGGAAGCCATTTTGGGGCTCCAGGAAAGTGGTGAGGGGCTTGCACTCTAAAGTGACACAGCCGCTCTCTTCTCCTCTGGAAGAGGCCTCTGTGGGTGTGTCTGCAGGGCCAAGGCCACTGTCTGTGACTAGCACATAGTTCTCAATGTCTTGCTCGGGCACGTGCAGGTGCTGCTTAAGGATGTGATGGATGCAATTGCGCTTGGCCACGAAGGCAGCATTGCATTCCTTGCACTCAAAGGGTTTCCGACCTTTGTGGCAGCCACCCAGGCCCCGGCTGCAGTGCGTGCGCATGTGAATGCGCAGAGCACGGTAGTGCTTCAGATCCTCACCACACAGTCTGCACACCGTCTCTGGGGAGCAGAAGGCATCTACTAGCTCTGCTGTGGTGCTGCTCACATAGTCTATGTTCTTCTCAATGTCCTTTCTGGTGTCCTTGAGGTGCTTCTTGCGCAGGTGCCGCTCACAGTTGGCTTTGACTGTGAATGGGTAGTGGCAGATCTTACAGATATAAGGCCGTTCCCCACTGTGTGTACGAAGGTGACGGATAAGAGCGGCTTTGTCTGCAGCAATATAGTCACAGATGTTGCATTGGTAGGGTGAAATGCCCAGGTGGGAGCGAACGTGGGCTCGCAGAACTCCAGAGAAAGCAAACACCTGGTTGCAAAATCGGCAGGGGTAGAGCACCTTGCGCATGGCAGGGGTCTTTTTGCCACCAGGGCCTGTCATGATGGCCTTGAGGTCACCTTCTGTTATCTCCTGTTTGATCTTCGCCTCCATGTTGAGGGGCAGCAGGGCTTCAATGATGCTGTCCTGTTCCAGCTGTGTCTTCATCTCTGGCTGGCCTGGCAACTCCACCCCAGGCTGCTGCAGGAAGAGCTGTGTGGTCATGTTTGTCTGGATCCCAGACTTGGACTGTAGCAGATGGGCATTGGAGACTGCCTCGACTGACCCCTTGAGGAACTTCAGGGACTGTGGAGGAAGGCTAGGGCTGATACAACCCGGGGATGCCTGCTGTGCATTGACAAGAGGTGGGGGGGTAGAGGCGGCTACCATGGTCCGGGGTGTGACCAAAGGCTTTGGCTTCAAAGGAGGCATGTGCTTGAAGATTGCCTGCAGTGGGGTGGCAGGAACCTTAGAAAGTTGCGGAAGACTGATCTGTGGAGGAGCGGAAGCTGCCATCTTTAGAATCTGCTGGATATCTGCTAGCTCAATGGCCGACTCTCCTGAAATAGGTTTAACCACAATACTACTGTCTGGCTGGATGATGAAGCCCTTCTGGAAGGGCTGCAGGGACAGATGCTTCATAGTCTCCTTGGTAGCTGGGAGGACTGTCAGAGAACCACCTAAAGAAGCAGCTTCAAAAGGAGACAGACTCAGCACATTGGTGCAGCCAGGGTCCTGAGGTAGCTGACACTTGAGTGTCTGGAGCTGTATTGCTTGGTTGTCGTCAGGAAAGAGCTCCTCAGCAGGTGCAGGCTTGACATCTTTGGTGTGCTGCAGGCCTAGGAAGGCCAGGAAGGCCTTCTGTCCCAAGGTATCAGCAGCCAGGGGCTTGGTCTGGAGCTTCTCCCGTCCCTGGTCAGCAGGGATGTGGCTCTGCCTGTGCAGGATGAGTGACGACAGCATGGGGAACGCCTTGTCGCACGTGTCGCACACAAACCGGTGCTGCTCGCTGATGCACCTCCTTAGGTTTGTTTCACACCAGGCCTAAGTGGAACCCACAAGCAAAAGCAAGGGAAGAACGGTGAGGATTTAAACATGACCTTGAAGGAGATGTGGGAAGTGCCTGCTGAAACAGCAGCTGTTTTCATTAACACAGAGGCAACCTTTTTTGAGGGCAAGCTGAGACTGGATTAGGAAAATGAGGGAGGAGGGCAGCCTATGGGCTGCAGGGGGCCAGGGACAGCTATGGATGCAGTCCAACACAAAATTGTAAACTGGCTTAAAACAGTAAGAGATACTTTTCTTTGGTCACTCAACTGCACAGTTCACAAGTGTGAACTCTGTAGATAGCAATGTCAAATGGCTGGGCACACCTGAAAGAATCCTGCTTGTTTGATCAAGGACATCCTCTAGGATATACAGAAGCAGAGTGAAATAACTTCATGATGGAGCCTTTGGAAATGGGGGAACAGCACAAGCCAGCACCTGGGCAGACTGAGGCAGGAGGATTGCCAGCTTAAGCAGTACCAGACTAGCTAAGAGGACAAACCAGGGTGCCTTCGTTACAAAATGGCTGCTGCTGTGACTGGGGGAGGGGACATCAATCACCTGGGACAACAGTGCATGTACATATGTGTCAAGTCCATTGTATTTATATGTGGATACTTCCTATCTTAAATTCATACATGGAAAAATTAAAAAGTACTTTTTTGTAGTTTCTGTATAGGTAAGGAGCTAATCAGCTCGTTTTTTTTTTTGTTCAACTCTGTAACAATCCAAGGGGCTGGAGACACAGCTTAGTAGTTAAGGGGACCTAAGTGTGGTTCCCAGCACCCATCAGACCACAACCTCTTAGAACTTTAGCTCTAGGGGATCCAATGCCCTTTTCTGGCCTGCACGATCATCCACATAAATTACATGACATACATACCCCGCCCCCACATATATATACATTTGAAAAAATCCAAACCATTTTAACAGAAACTGCTACAAGTACCCAGCTCTGTACTGATAATGAAGATCACGACAGGGTATTGATAGAGGTAGTAAATACACAACTTTCAATCTCAAAGCCTGAAGTATGGGCAAAAGGTACCGGTGAGGTAGATCCACATCAACTCCTCAGCCCAAGAACCCAGCACCAGGCTGAATTTTAGTGAAAGGAGATTATTAAAACAAAACACCTCTATTACCCCCCAGCCCCCAGCCCGCCCTGTTGACTAGGTCTATCAGCATACCTGAGAGATTCGTGGAAACTTCCTACAGGAGAAGTCAGTAAATCCTAAGTCATGGAAGCCAGCAGGAATGGAAGGATTGTTCTGGATGAAAGGTCTTCCCATGGCATCCCTGGGAAGCTGCTTGTGGACAAGTGCATTGTGGCGCAGCATTCCTCGGTGTGTGCGGAAGGTGACGCAGCAAATGTCACATCTAGTAGAAGAATAACAACCATGAGAAGACAGCTCAGAGTCTCCACCGGTCTGTTAGCTTTATTGCTTCATTTTAGTTGAATCAAATAAAAATAAATAAAAATAAAGTCACCTTTCTTGTGTGCTACACACACTCTCCCCTGGATCTCCCCCCCCCCCCCCCCTTGGTTTTTCAAAACAGGGTTTCTCTGTGTAACAGCCCTGGCAGTCCTGGAACTCACTGGCCAGGCTGGCTTTGAATTCACAGAAATTCACTTATCTCTGCCTCCCAAGTGCTGGGATTAAAGGCAGGCACTACCATGCCTGGGTCCCCTTGATTTCTAATAATTCTGGATACCAAATCTTTGCAGGTTGTACAGATGTATGTATGATACCATCATCTAAAGTTTGTGCACAAAGAGAAAGCAGTTGGGATCCCAAAGTCACCATAGCAGGAACTTGTCTCCAAAAGCAACAACAAATACCCCCAAACCAAACACCCACCCTCAAAAAAGGGCAAAACCCCCTCTCAGAAACAAACACCACATGTCTACACAGCACTGGTGAAATCACATAGCACTCCTGGTATTTAACAGAGATAAACTAATTATAGTTTATTGGTAGTAACTGTATTAAATTCTTGTTTTACTACCTCAATTACCTGAAAAATAACCACATACTGAGCTCACACAAATGCGAAGCCCTGCCTGGGAAGTGGACAGGAGGCAGACAGGTAGTGTGTACCACATCTTCAGTCTTCACCGAGAGTGAAGTTTTAAATGCGGCAATGATGGTATTAGAAGCATCCCCCAGTCTGAACCCACTCCACTCACTGGGGCTATTCATCAAAATTCCCCCTTCCCAGACCTCACTGGTAGGAGTCAGGGCGGATGTGTCCATGGAGATGATGACAGAGCTCCATTTACATCTCACTGGAGTAAACCCTCTAGGAGGGTCTTGTTGCCACTGTTTTTTACAGAGGCAAAGCAACTTGCTCCCTTCACACTACATACTCTGTAAGAAATTTTGTTGCTCATTCTTTTCTGGAAAGAATGACAATGAAAATCACTCATGATGCAACTGAACTCACGCTGCAGGAGTCTGTGCAGCCTTGTTCATCACTCCCTAGCAGCTGCAGCAGAATGTCCTCCTGCCTCTCCTCTGTTAATCTAGAAACATCCCCTAAACAAGGCTTAGATAACAGGTTCCCATCGGCCACCGGAAACACAATGCTCTTTTTGAGGGGAGTCTATTAAGCTTCCAACAGTTCTTCCAGAAGTTGGGCTCAGACAACCCTCCCCTGGTGTAGCTCCCACCTTGTGGGCAGAGGGAGACTTGGGGGAGACTTTTATACTACAGGACTCATCCCTTGTCAGAATACAAAGGCTGAGGCACAGGTTAGGGGCTAGTTAAGTAGGACAGCAGCACAGATACTGGAGCTTTAGGCCAGGGTCTATATTTGGCTGGAACAGGTTCTAGGTCTAAAGAGCACACTTGTGATGCTGACCTCTGAGGCCGAGGAGAGTGAGCCTCTGTCTGGAGACAGGACTCTATAGCTTTCAGACTTTCTAGGTTCAAGTTAATTGAACACGGTTACCAGCCCACCTCCTTACAATATTCTAGTTTAAAAGGATGAGAAATATCAGAATTCATAAATTGACCTCTGTCTAGATATTAAGAAATTGCTGTTAAGTTTTCTGCATATGCTGAATGCTCCTTAACGTATATATAAGTGGAAAAGTACTTTACCTCAACTACTGAGGTAATATTTTATCACTTCAAGTTTCAGCAATGAAGGTCTCAGCCAGTAGGGTCTCAGCTGACAGAAGCTAACCCTGTTAGGCTTTGGACGTTTAATAAGAAAGGGCTCATTTCTACGTTTTTCTGCTTGCACACTAATGAGACTATGAGAACTTCTGGAGGGGTGGCAAGGGTTTGGGGAATGGAGGGAGGAGTTAAACCCAGTGCTCAGAATGCCCCACAGCATCCAGCTGCTGGCTCAAGGCCATGACACTGTGTGGGTCTCTGAACCAGAGATAAGTCAAGGGGATGAAGACGACAAAAGTGACACTGTGCCTTTCCTGAAAGGTGAAACAAATGAAAGGTGGCAGGAGTCTGTCACTGGTGCCTCCTGTAGGCACTGCCACTTGCCGGTCACTAAGCACCCCTATTTCATTTTACAGTTCTCTTTCTTAAGAGTCTCAAGTATGTAGTCTTGCGTGGCCTACAAGTCTCTATGTAGACCAGGCTGGTCTCACACTCATAGGGATCCATTTCCTCTGTCGTCCTAGTACTGGATTTTGTTTTTTGTTTTTTTTTTAATTAAAGGATCCTTGAGACACCAAGTTGCTGAGACAGTAGGCACCATCTGAAAAGGTTTAGAGCAGTGGTTCTCAACCTGTGGGTCACACACACAACCCCTTTGCTGTGGGTCACATCAGCTTTGGGAGTCGAATATCAGCTATCCTGCAAATCAGATATTTACATTACAATTCCTAACAGTAGCAAAATTACAGTTATGAAGTAACAACAAAATAATTTAATGGTTGGGGTCACCACAACAGGAGGAACTGTATTAAAAGGTTGCATTAGGAAGCTGAGAATCACTGGCTTAGTGTATCTCACAAGAAAGCTGCTTGAAATGGCAGATAAAAAACAAAAACAAATAACCGAAACCCCCACTGAGCCCCCAAACATAACACTCCAATAAACTAAAACCACCATTATTTCCACCAAATGCAATATCCCCAATAAACCAAAGCTCCCACCATAATCCCCCTAAAACAAAAAACATCCCCCGAAATAAATCATCTGAAGTCAAAAAGCCATATTTGCTTTGAAACCATGCATTGTGAGGCTGGGTAAAAGGGATATACTCTCAGAAAACCTTGGGCTACACTCTGTACCTGTTGACAGACCTTAAATAAAGCTGGGGAGGAAAACCATCACCAAGTAGGGCCCTTTATCAGGGACAAGGGTTTAGCAGCCATCACCAGGCTGGGAAGCATGGCTCTGCAACCTTGTTTCTAAGTGCTTGAAGGACAAGGGAGGTCACTGTAACTCTGTGGAGCCAGAGGTAAGCCTGCATCTGGTATTGTTCTCAGGATATCCATAGACCTGGCTTGGGTTTGTTACTCTTCATTAACAATACAGCCATTGGCTGGGTGGTCCCCAGAACTCTGTCATCCTCAACCGGGTTTGTGGGACATCTCAGCCCTGGCAGGAGAATGATTACAAAATGCTGAGAAGGGGCAGAAACATACTGAGAGTCACAGCACAGAGAGGGGAGAGCTGAAGGATTTTTCATTTTGTAATAGATCCTGATGATCTGCCAGAGAGAACTGTTACACACCAGACTGGCTGTCTTTTGATTTCCAGGCAATAGAAAAGGCCCTATGCTGGAAACCAACATGGCTGTCAATAAAATAAGTGTATTTGGGGAAAGTGGAGCTTTTTTTTTTTTTTTTTGTGAAACCCAAAGAAACTATAAGAACTCACACTTCCTTCCAAAAAACAGAATTGTCTTTTCAAAATCACATAGGTTATTCATCATCTCATAGGTTATTCCTGTGGGGGTGGGAGGAGGGGATTTCTGTGGAAAAACTGCTAAGAGACAGTTTAAGGAGACACATGGAAGACATGGGTGAACACACAGACAGACATTTGCCTGACCTCAGTCTCAATAGGCATGCTCACTATACTGACAGTCAAAGCATGGTGGTCAAAGCAGCAGCTTAGTGTACCCCAAGGCAGAACATGGGTAATGACTCACTTAGAAAGCACCCAAATTAGCAGCACCACAGTAGCCACTACAGTTAAGACGATGAGATTTTGAATTTGGCATGTTAGGACAGAGCCCAGCATTCTTCCCACTCTCTGAATCTGGGGTCCTACCTCAGTGGGAAGGAGAGGCGGGTCTCTAAACGAAGTTCTTAATGGTGGGAGGGGGGAGCTGCCTGCAGCTTATCTCTTCTCTCCTAGCCTCCCTTAGTACCACTTGTAGTGTCACTGCCAGGTACTGGGGAGGTGTGAAGCACAGATAGTGGAGGTCTGGGGGGTGGGGGGTGGGGGGGTGGGTTTCCATGGACTGGAAGCTCCTCCTAGCAGCAGGCAGGAGAACCAAGCAAAGTTCTGATTGTACCTGTTAGTATGTGAAGTCATAGAGGCTGAATGGGGTACTGGAAAACTATGGTCACAGACAACACACAATATGTGCTTAGAGCAGTGTTTTTCCGTTGTCAAGGTCACAGGGAGGCACTGTAACAGTGAGAACTGGTTCTATAGGCTGGGAGCATAGCTGAGTGTAGGGCAGTTGCTTGCCATGTGTAAAATCCTGGGTTCAATTCCCAGTCACAGAAAAAAAAAAGTCTGAACCCCTACTTCCATAGTCCCCACCCCTTTTCTTCCAAGTACCATCACATTGGAGCTGTGCCATCTGCCAGGCTGGAGAGATGTGATTGCTAATGTGCCTGGTCCCACAGGAATCTCCACTGCAGCCTCAAGCCATCAAGCCTCAGAAGAGGCTGACAGCTAGCACTCAACCTGCTCAGGGATAGGAGTGGGCCAGCCAGGCCCACCAAGTTAAGGGGACAAAAACTAGGTTTTGTCCTTCCAGTTCTTAAGAGACACTGTGATGCAACAAGTGGTGCTGTAATTCACACTCAAATCCAGTCCAGTCAAAGATGTAAAAAGCATTGGAGCAGAGTGTGGCACTGCACACTGTAGTCCCAGTACTGGGGGGGGGGGGGGGGGGGGGGGGGGGGGGGGAGAGGCAGGAGGATCAGGAGCTCAAGGCCAGCTGCAGCTACATATCAAGTTGGAAGCCAAGCCATCTGAAAAGAAATTGCTAACCGCTGCATGCCACGTGCCTAATTAGGAAGGGAACCGAGATATCTATTCCTTTGATGGCAAGCATCCTTGTTAAAAGGCACCTTTCTTTCATTTACTTTTTAAACAGAAAACAGTGGGGCTAAGGTAGAAATGGTGTGGGATATCATTATGGTGTGTATGTCCACTACAGGGACCCAATGATCCAGCACAAAGTAGCTAAAAAATAAAAATTTTTCTGTCAACTTTGTAGCTAAGTGGCATTGGAATGTGTTCCTCCTCAGCATCTGCTACATGTCTGGTGACCTTAATGTTCTAGAGAAAGATACAAATCCTGAAGTCGGCAGGAGAGTTTCAAAAAAGTAACCTAAAGAGGCAGGCACTCAGATGTTCCAAGGCCTCTTGTGCAGTCCCAGCAAGCACACTTCCGGGGCAGTGGGGTCTGGGTGTTAGTCTGTGTGCCAGGAACACCAGCACTCAGGAGGCTGTAGCAAGAAGATTCTGGGGAATTTGACACCAGTATGGGCTGTAGGGCAAGTCCCTGTCTCAAAACAATACAGTAACACAACAAACACCTCCCTCCAAGTAAAAGGAGGCCACAGAGATGCCCCAGTGGTTAGGAGGTGGTACTGTTCTTACAGAGGAACTAAGTTCAATTCCTAGCACCCATCCACGCAACTAAGTCTAGATCCAGGGGAGCCAATGCCCTTACTCTCTGTAGGCATTCACATGCATGTAACATACACTCAACCATAAGTAAAATAAATCTTGAAAAAAAAAAAAAAGCAACTTGGGCAAAGTAGTCCACATTTTTAATCCTATAACACCAGAGGCAGATGTGGATCTCTGAAAGTTCAAGGACGACATAGAAGAGAATCTGTCTCAATAAACAAACAAGCAAACAAATTGAAGATCGGTAGTGGAGGGACAGACAGATGCTCTCCCTCCTTTTAAGCATAAAAAGCTAACTTTAAGGAACTTTTTTAGAACTGTGGATTTCTCTAATATCCTACAAAAAAAAAAAAAAAAAAAGAAGGAAGGAAAAAAAAGAAAGAAAAAAGAAAAAAGGTGTGGTTCTTTCTCTTATTTCTAGGCATCAAGGCCCTCCAAGCTGCTAAACTTGCTGTTTGACGTAGTCTGTAAAGGTTATGACACTCTCAGACGGTAGGACTCAAACCCCATTTAAATTGCTGTTTAACGTCCTAAACTTTACAAAGGCAAAGCAGATAAAAATGGCTCTTTATGACAATAGAGAGCAAAGGACAAATGCTTTCACACTGTCATGCACATACTACTTGGGAGAAGTTGTTCTGGAATTTGACTCCTCTGTGTCACTAGAATGGGATAGACAAGAAAGACCACGGCAAATCCTTAACTGTTCTGTTGGTGGACTTTAAATACTAGGAAGACACAGTGGGCTAGGGAGATGGCTCAGTAATGCATGACGAACCCCCCTCCAGCACCTACATAAAAGCTGGGTATAATCTCAATTTTCAAACACATGAAAGCACATTGCCCCTTCTCCCCCACACAATAAACAAACAACCTAATGAATAATGCATTCTAAGTAACAGTATCAGAGCAAAAACTCAGTATTCGCTGTAGTCCCAGGCCTAGGTCACTCTCCTACTTACTCACAAATCCTCAAATCTATTTTCCAGATGGGGAAACTGAGCCTCTGCTTGCCTGAGGTCACAAGGTGCCAGGCAGCAGGCTGGTACAGTGCTGTCTGTAACCCAGTTTGCTCAGAGGACTGTCATTTACAGATCCTTGTTGGCCCATGTCAAATCCTCAATGCCTGGACACTTTTCCTGACACTGATAACTCCCTGTTGCCTGCAAATGCAGTGAGCAGAACTTGTAGAACACCTGATGAAAGGGGGACCCGGCCCGATTCCCCGAGAAACCCAATTCTGTGCTCATTACAGAGTTTTGATGGCATTCCTTTAAAAAAGGGATTTCATGCTTCATTTTTCCTGCTTTGTCTCCAGAGGCCAACAGGAATAAGTGCAAACAATCCCTTCTCCAAGAGAGCCCCACCCCACCCAGACATTCCTCTTCCCTCAGCCTACCCTCCCAGGCCCATCCTGGGGCAGAGGACTGACACCCACAGCTGCAGTAATCTCTCCCAGTTGTTGTGAGCAGCAGTGCTGGCCTGTGACAGAGCCCTGGCTGGGCAGCTTCCCCTTGCCACATCCTAGGAACATGCCCAGGCTGTCTAACACAGACAGGAACCTCACTAGGCCTATTCAACTGCCGGCATGTTGTGAAGCAGGGAGTAGTCTAAGAGGCTCCTAGGAGACAGGAATGGAAGGCAGGCCCTAAAGCCAGGTGAACCTTGTTCTTGCTCTGCCCTTGGGTGGTGAGGGGGCTGTGAAAGGTCGGACTGAGATGCCTCCAATTACAGGCCAGGGAGGTACCCTCCCCTTTAAGCCTCCACTCCCAGCTCCCACTTGATTGATCCTTGGACCCCTGGAGTCTTAATAAAGACTCTATTCACCTTTGCCTGGTGTTGAGAATATATGGCGGTCAATGACACACTAAGAGTCTCAGTGTCTCTCAGCAGGTGTTGGTGAGCAGTGAAGGAAGCTGAATACTCCTCAGAATACTTAATAAGCAGAGACAGTTACTAAATGGCCCCATAGTCAGGATGCACAGCAAGGGAGTGGGTGGCCTGCACACAGCTTGCTTCGGCTTCCCCTCAGAGTCCTGAGTACCTGCCAAAGACCCTGCTAGCTTCCCATAACCCATTTCCTGACTGATCCAAGGACACTGTCTTAAACTGTAAATTACCCCAAGATCAATGCTGTGACCGTAATGATGGCCATAACCCGGAAGGAATGAAGCGTGCCACAATATCCAACGTCAGATCCAAAGCTTTTAGTTACTGTGTCTTTCTTTCTTGGCTCAGAACTTGCCGCCTTGATTTCTAACCAGCTCCTGGGTCCCACCTCAGACATCCCTGTTTTACTTAAAGACGGTCAAATGCTTCATATTGTCACAATGAGGACTCAATTATTTGTTGGATATATTTTAACTAAAATAATGTCAAAAATTACTTATTACCCGATCTCCTTTAATCAAGGAACCACCTAAGATTATACAATAACTTGGACCAAGTTTGCTTTTGGCAGCTCCTTCACCAGCACGGTGACTATCGAGCTATATAGCTCACTCTTGGGAAGGCTTCATAGCCTCCTGTTTGTCTTTTAACCTGCTCTGTGAGCTGATAGGCACCTGGCATGGGATTGGTTCAATCACTAAACATAAAACAGTGAGAAAGTAAAAATGTACCACTAATAATTGTATACTGATTGTAAGTATAGAATATGTGATACATCCTGTTTTGACTTAAATAAATATAATAATCAGCACTTAGGGGTTTTTTGTTGTTGTTGTTTTTACTTTTTCCTTAGGGAGGTGTAGATTGATTCCCAGGCCTCACAAACACTGAGCATGTACTGCTCCACCTCTGAGATGACACTGCAAATCCACTTTTCACTTTAAAATGTGCAACTAGACATAAGTGACACGTGAGTCACATTGTTCTGCTGACCACCAGTGGCCTGCACACTGCTCCAGTTTACTACATTCCCAGCGGCGCAGCTTGTCACTCTGTTCTGCCTAACAACAAAGCAAGACGTTCAGCACTAGCCACCCTTCCCTGTATGCCTGCCCTCTGCACTGTCCCTCACCTTCGGCTCTGAAGGCCACTGCTCAGGGTGTTCTATTCAGCTCTCTTCTCTGCCTTATCACCCCCTGCCCAGGAGCTGGATAGAAGGGGTGGTAAGCAATACACGATCTTAAGAACAGGAATCTACCAGTGGTGGCGGCAGCGTTGTGTCTTCCTTTTGTTCAATGCCAAAATTTCATTATTTTGAAACTCAGCAGAGTGCAGGAGAAAAGACTCAGCATATATACAAGTTGGGATCGCCAACACTTTCTTAAGGAACATGGGCACCTCGCCAACTTGGGTTGGAGGGGAGGGAGTGGGGCTAGGGCAGAAGAAAGAAACCCACAGCTGTTTTAAGTCGCAGACTCTGGTCCTAAAGTGGTAGCATCTCTCTGTGGTGCTATGCCTTTGGGATTTAACAACGGAGTTGGTATCTATTTTAGTTCTGCGTTAACAAGAAGTCTCTCCCATCAGCTACGGTCATAATGTACCACCCTGGCTAGGCCCCTATCAGCCCATGCCTGGCCCCAAGGCTTCCTCTGGTAGTAGGCTATTATGTAGAAGCTGAGCAGAGAGGAGAAAAGGGGAATTTAACTATGTTCTATAATCTACTCCTTTTGGTTTTCAAAAGCCAGCCCCATCTGGCCTCACAGTAGTTACTAGATAAAGCCATGAAGCTGGGGCTGTCTGTTCTCTGGGCACACAAGCCACCAAGCCACCCTTTCTTAGGGCCCATCCAGGGTTAGCTGCTGACAGGTTGGTGGAATGAATACTGCCTAAAGGGGCTAAGTCCATCTGGTGCTAAGCAACCTCTTCAGCCAACCACTCACCAAATGGTGTCATCATTAAGTAGGTGAGGAAACCTACTTGGTTAACAGAACAACTAAGGTTTGACCTCAAAGCTAATCTTGTACACCATGGCCAACACGGCTCCGCCCATGATGGATTCATGTCTAATGGGATTCCTACCCCCATTTACTCTGCAGAAGAAGAATTTCTAACCCAGCATTTCAGAAAGGGACACCCGGTTTTCCTGCATCACTGCCACACCTTGTTGTACACACTCAGGTTGCCTAGAAATCCCTCACAAGAGCCAGGTTACTTCCTGTATGATGGAATTACCAGGAAAAGTGAAAGTAGGTTGGTCCTACAATAGAACCTGATCACAAAATTAAAATATCAAGTGAGATAAAACAGACACAAGGGCATTAAACTCCAGGTTGAATGGCTGGAGGAATCAAGGTCCTTCTTGCTGTTCCGATCTCTTCATTCTTTGTGAGGCTTATGCCATTTACTGCTCATTGTTCACCATAGTTCCATATTCAGGGATGCTGTGGGGAAGGAAACTATGGAGTTAAGTTCCTGGCCAGGCATGGTGGTGCATGCCTTTAATCCTAAAACACTAGGGACAAAGGGGACAGCCCAGTCTACATAGTGAGTTCAAGGACAGCTGAGGACATGCAGAAAGATCTAGTCTCAACAGACAAAAGATTTCTTGAATTTCTTAAAATCAGTGGTCAGTGACAAGAGGAACACTTACTTCTTGGTAGATGAAAGTTCATAGAAATATTTTAGAATTATAGAGAACTGGGAGAGAATATAGGCATTACTGTTCTTGGTCTATTTCAATATGAACTGGAAAACCACAGATACAGATGTAGCTGATGGGAGCCACATGTGAGCAGAGATAGGCTTGGGTGTAGGACAGTTAGCACATTCCTGGGATCTTCCTGGACTGGGACCTTTTCTCCTCACAGAAAATAAGAGTGGAATCACATGGGACACTGGTCAGCCTGTTAGCCAGTTGTCTTCAGAACAGTAAGTTTCATCCAGGTTCCTTATAGCATTTCAATGCTTCGCACTTTTAACCTCTACAAAAGTTCTTCTTCCCAATCCAATGAAAACCTGTCATAAAACTGACATAAGGGAATTCAGGCAAACAGACACCCAAATCCTGTACTTCCAAGACGTCCTCTTGATATGGGAGCCCACCCTTTGCAGTTAGATGAACCTTCAGCTACATTCTTGGGCAGAGGTTCCCATGTGGCCCCCTGTCCTTCATAACACTTAAAATAGATGGAACATACGGATGGAACATAGAAACTGCAGCAATCCTGTAGGGGGACATTTTCTAACTCCATCTGTACACCAGGAATACAGGAATTTTTTTTCTTTTTTCTTTTTGTTTTGGCTGATGAGTTACAAGAAAAGTTAGACAAAGACAAGAGTATTCCCCTCTCTATCACTGCTAGAAAACAATCTACCACCATGCACACTTTTAGCCCTTGAAGCTGAAGATCAGAGATACAGTTATTAAAGACCAACAGAGGCTAAAGGAGCAGAGCAAGCACCAAGCACTTCTACTGTAACAGGCTTTCCCACTTGTATGCCGAGAACTCTTACCTACAATGCTTCAGGTTTCTGCACTAAACATCTCGTTCAGTGTAAGCACTTCTAAGCACTTGGTACATGTCAGGGCTGTGCTGGGAACATGAAATGCATGGACGGTCTCCATATAGACCACTTATCCATATATAGCAAACAATCATTTAGGTTGCCAACACCTTTTGCAAAGGAAATGTGTCTGTTATACAAACATACCCTGTAACAGGATATCCCCAATGCCTGGAGACTCGGTGATTACTCAAGGGACCCCAGGAAGAGCAAAGGAACAAAGTGAACACAGCCCACAGCTACAGTCGTCTTGCTCACAATCTTACCTTTTCCCCAAAACACGTGTATCTGAAGTGCCTTACCAATGTCCTTGTGAACTAGCTCAGTTGCTGGAGCCCATGTTGGAGTGACATATGGGATGTCATATGCCAGAAGAAACAGTAACACTTAATTTCCCAGACCACAGGTATAATTCATATTTTTTCCTACCTTAATGGGTTATCTGAATGAGTCTCCATGTGGGTCTCCAGTCCATACTTGCAAACAAACTCCTTGAAACACACTGGGCAGTGAAAGATTTCATCGGTCATCTTGTCCAAGTCACCCAACTGTCCATCTTCTACCATCTTAGGAAAAAGTAGAGAGTGGCATCACCAAGGGGGCTCCCACATAGGTTTGCTTTAGAGGAAAGCCTAATATTAGTGTAGAAAGTTCTGTAAAAAGTAGGTTCTTCACTCGGTACCAAGGTCTGACTACTGATCCATCCATCCATCCCATCATCCATCCATCCATCTATCCGCCCACCCATCCACCCATTAGTCTATCCATCCATCCATCTACTCTACTCAGGAAACACTACTACTACACATCCACCCAACCTGTTTACCCATCCATTCTTCAGTCTTCTCATCTAATCAACAAGTACTTAGGAGCATCTACTATCTACAGAACATTAGTTACAAACAGGAGGACAAAGGAAGTCCTTAATGCTAATGAAGCTTCCACTTCGGATACACAGAAAATGTAAAAAGCATGGGAACAACTTTGGGAACTGTCATTTTATCTATGTACTACACATGGCTTCTAAAGAGAAAGTGCATATAGGTGTCTTCCAGATACTTTTCGAAAAACAGTGCAGGAAACACAGGTCTAAAGGTCCAGGACTGATCTCTTCCAAGGCCCCACACTATGATAATAAAGGCTAGAGATATTTCTGCCAAAAGCCACACATAATGGAGCATATCTGTGCCATAAACTCAGAGGACCTTTTTAGCTGGTCCTGAGTCTTCTCTCTCCGACTCGGCATCGTGACTCAGTTTCCTTTTGGAGGATAACCGTCTACGCTTCAGAGGGGATGGAGGGGCTGCAGCTGAAGTACTGTTGGTATCCTTCTCATGAATCTTCATATGTCTAGAAGGAAGACACACAGAGAAGATGTGATTTGACAACCACAACACAAATTCCAGTCTTTTTTTTTTTTTTTTCAATAGGCAGGCAGGGGTACTTGAATTTTTCTCATCAGTCATCATTATCATTCTCAAGTGGTGGGGATGAAGCACACTGCCTCATACACTCTATGTTCTCTCACTGAACATCACACTCCAAAACTTCACTAGTTAAGAGCATTCTTTCTTTCTTTGATATTTTCTTTATTTGTATTTCAAAAGTTATCCCCTTTCCTGGTTTCCCTCCCCCCAAAAAACCTCTTATCCCATTCCTTCTCCCCCTTCTCTATGAGGGTGTTCCCCCACCCACCCACCCATCTATTGAGCCTTCTCAGGACCAAGGGCCTCTCCTCCCATTGATGCCTGACAAGGCTATCTTCTGCTACATATGCAAGAGCATCATTTCTACAGTGCCTTTGGTCTTTGTGAAACTTTAGCATCTCCTTGAATCTCTCTTCAAGTTCTTGCAAGCACAGCCCAGAAGTCTTACTGGATGTCCTGCTTTGTGTTGGAAAACATTCACAAACTTGACTGGCCTTAATAAGATGGAAACAAACTATCAGTCGATCAGCTGTACTTGGACTTATTTTAGGTTATGAGTATACATTATGAGAACTCCCAGGTTCTTAAATTATTCCACCAGACCATACACCAGGCCTCAGTTCTGAATAAGTCCCTAGAAACTACCTTCCAGCTAACAGCTGTACTGTTATTTTCTCTCTGCCTGTGGAAGCATCTGGGGTTGTCAAATTGGAAGTGTACAGAGCACATGGCCAGAGTGCTTAAGTCCTATATGGAATAATAACAGACCATGAAACCATCCAGACAGTACAGTGAGTGCATTATATGCTGTAACTCTTATTATCTACAGAGCTAGGGTACACACAAGAAGCACCACTATAGGGTGTATGTATGTGTCAGTCCCAAAGAGGTGTCTGATGAGTGACCTAAACATGTGGCCTTATTTTAGGAAGTTTGAAAGCAACACTCTCAGGAAAGGTCCTAAGGCATACAGACAAGAATGGCAATAGCTCTCAAAAAGAAAAACAAATCCTTATTTTGTAACATAAAAGGGTCTCACTTTGCCAATGACCACCACTACTACCACGAGGATAGAGGTCAAACTGTGAAGAATGTAGGAATACAGATGTGGGTTTTCACAAATAATTATTATCAGAAAGGCTGATTTTACTTGAGATGTCCAAAGCTTTCTTCAGCCTGGCTGCCAAGGGCTGAAGACAGAACAGAGGCTTGTGGGTACTAGGTAGGAACTCTCTACCACTGAGAATTACCCAGATGACAAGCAGTTGTTCCCATAGTTCATTGTCACGGGCTGGAGTTGAAGCTAGGGCCTCACACATGCTAGCTAGCAAGTGCTCTACTGTGGAATGTCATCCACATCTGTTCAGTATGTTTTTTCTTTTTTTTTTTTTTTAGACAGGGTCTTCCTGTCTCTGGCTGCTCTTTCACCCCGCAGTCCACAAAGCCCTAGAATTTGTGATCCTTCTGTTTCAGTCTCCAAAGTTAGCTGGGATGATACACCGGCACCATTAGGCCCAGTTCCAAAAAGTTCATGCTTCTCAGAGGCTGTCTTAAAAGAAGACAGGCTGAGTGTCAAGGGGACTGGCAGTTTGTGACTCAGTGGCAGGCCACATGTGAAGGTTGAATAAGCCAAAGATTTGAGGGGTGAGGATGCCTTTTTTTACATTCAGCCCCTGCCCTATAGCAACGGGAGTCCCCTTTCATGCAAGGGTGTGGCCGAGAGATGCCGCAGAGTGTCAGGGATGATTGTTGGAGTTAGAACCTCCTGCCTAGACTGTAGAACCACAGCCAGCTGCCAAAAGGCTGCTGAAGAGGTCCCTGGCTTTTGAGGACAGAGAACAGAGGCCTCGGGGAAAGAGCACTCAAGCTAAAACACTGTTCTTTTTGTGGGGATGAGTATGATGGTGCAGAAAGATCTAAAATATTTAGTGGGAGAAAATAGCCAAAAATCACAGACAATCAGGCCATGGCCCTATAATCCCTTGCTTAGACTCTGAGGGAAGGATGCTTTAGTACTTAGTCCTTGTCTACCTTAAGCCATAAGAAAGCGAAAAGACACAAATAGCTCTGTTCTAGTGTCACACTGATTGTGATTCCAAGAGACTATCTTTCCTTTAGTTGCTTTTGAGACTGGGTCACACTTACGTGGCTATGGCTGGCCTGGCCTTGACCATGTAGAACAGGTAGGCCTCAAAATCAGAGATGCACATTAGGCTTGGCTAAACCATCTCTTATTAATATCAACATTTATAGGTGAAAAGGGCCAATTCGGTAAATTTCTTTTTGATATTTGTTGCATGATTCACCTCGATTTAAGAAATGTTAAGTTTTGAAAAAAAAAATTTAGCATTTGAAAAACTTATTTATAAGGTGTATCGGTCTGGTCTTATACCCAAAGATGGTAAAAGTACTAGAAATTAATTAGAGAATGATGACTAAGTAGCGGCCCACTTCAGGGTGTATACTGCCAATCAAACACATGCGGAAATACAAGGCGATACTGTATTATTTTGCCCTTGGGCTTCATGAGAGAAACTGTTTTCACAGCAGACAGGAAGGAGGGTCTGGAACCAGCATCTAGTGAGGGGCTCATGAGAACACTATTTTTAACTGACTGTGTCCATTCTACAGATGGAACAGTTCTGTGCAGGGAAGGCATGGCCAGTCAGAATGAGCTACAGTCTAACCAATAGGACTTCATGGTCTTCCTACTAAACAAGATAGCTTCTAAAGGCCACATGAGGCAGTGAGTTCTGTTCTGGATTCCCTGTTGGAAACTCAGGACCATAACCTGAATCCTGGTTTCTTGTGGTGCAAGGCAGAATAGCAGATTCAAACAGTTGACAAATTCCAACAAGAGACGGAGGACGGTGAGGGGCCCAGAGGTCAGGCACAGAATACTCCCTATCTCAATGAAAGACGGCAGAATCTTCTTACTAGTCTCACATCTTTAACTACAGGAGTGCTAAGGGCACAGAGCAGGGGCTCTGTGGCACCTGAAGACAGGATGGACAAAACAGTCCATTCTACTCTCACAGTCCTGCTGGGACACTGGATTCAAAACCTGAGTATAGTTTCCAACTAGGGTGAGACCACTGGTTGCTGGCTACAGTATGGGGGAGTTCCCAATCTGTTCTGCTAGCCTCTCAATGACAATAGTGGAGAGCTTAAGTCAGTCACCAGCCAAAGAGCTTTAGGAAAGTCTCACCTAACTCTGCTTCCCTAGCCTCCAGAGGCAGGAATGACAACTCCAGCTGTACACATCCTTCCAAAGGCTCATAGGACATGGGTGGGCCATCTCAATGAGCCAGTAACGGCCTTTTCCTATCAGCTTGGCATGGAAGCAAGGACGGGTGGGGAAGACAAAACTCTTTTTTCCTGTCCTTCAAAGGCCATAGTCTGTTTTCTTCCTTGATTTTATCTAAGGTCCATGTACTGCAAACCAGTGAAGGCCAGTGGTTCCTCTCTTGCTCTAAGTGGCCATTTGTCTTTAGAGGCAACACTAAGTTTACATAGTTTACACTATGATCCACAGGACAACTCTTCAACAGCACAGGAGGATTATAGCACGTCATTTCCCCAGGTTCTCTCTTCATTACTAAAACGCTGTAGCCCACCAAACACTGCACACACATCTGAGGAATCATGTAGGTCCCTAGCTGATCTCAAGAATATGTGCTAATCAATAACCATACCACACTGGATCCAGCAAACACACATTTAAATGAACACGTTCCTCTCAAAACTTCCTTCTTTATAGAGAGCTGGGGAGAGCTCAGTGGTTAAAGGCACTTATTGCAGGACCCAGGTTTGATTTCCAACATCCACATGGCTACTCATAACCACTAGTTCCAGCAGCCTCCTCTGGCTTCCAAGAGTACCCACTACACATATGGTACACATAGCAAACATATAGGTAAAATACTCATACACAAAAAATAAAAAATGACTTCCACCTATAAATCGATGTTTTCTAAAACTTGAGGTTCATTTTATTGATTGACTGATTACATAAAGGAAAATGAAACCCAGAGCACGCTAGGCAAGCACTCTGTCAATGAGCTAAACCTTCCTGGTTGTGAGATCATTTAGCAAGGTTCATAATACTGCAGACATCACTGTTAAACCATAGTCAATTACTAAGTAAGTTGAGGAAGACAGATTGCAGCCTAGTCTCTAAAATGCACCCCTCCCAACTCTTGACATCTTTTTTATTTCCAAACACAGGAACTTTCTGCTGATATTTCGGCAGTGTAAGTAATCTGTGAATTATCAGATTTTGGTGAGGGGTAAACAGCTCTCCAGCCCTGAGCAATAATCAGAAAACAGGAGAGTGTGGACTGCAGTGGCCGTGGAGTATTAGATCCGGATTTCTAATTCAGGGACGGATCAACACATGGAAGTTTCTTACAAATACAAACTCTCACCCCCAGACTGACACATGGCAGCTCAGAGGCATGGCCCGTCCATCTGGGCTGTCCCAGGCTTTGCAGGTGACACTGAAGATGCAGATGTGATACACAGGAGACCCTACTAAAATTTCTTAGCCCTTTACACCACCTTCAGACTTGGTTAAACATCAGACCAGGATGTGGACAGTTTTTCGATATATTATACATCTCTCAGACCATCTTCCGGTAAGAGGCTATAAATTCTTGAAGCAAGCTGGGAATGTAACATTTTTAAAATACTTTTCAATAGTTATAAATGGAATCCAAACTAAGAATTTACCCACTTAAGTGGCATTCATTAAGCCTCCCATGTCTAATTTACATCAGAAGGGTAGAGCTCAGGAGAGAGCTAGATATTTCCAGTATTTGTTAGCTTTCAAGTTGTAATTTCCTCATAGGCATAGTGGAGGGACAGAAGCATTTGATACTCTGAGCAAAAGACATTACAAGAAAGGTCACCCCATTACTACCCAGAGCTACAGAGTCAACTCTACACTACAAGTTAACTGGTACAAACAGGTTTCTGGCAACCTGGTGATAGATGCGTTCCATCAACCTGGTGCTAGCTTTTCTTGCCCTCCACATGGTACCTTGTCTTCTTGGCTTAAGAAGGAGTGACTAAATCTAAGGAGTATCTCAGCTCTACAACCTACATTTCTGACTGTAGAAAAGCATGTCTCTACAAAGATTGGTGTTTGCTTTTGTAACAAATACCTAGGGAAGGAGTTTAGAGAAGAATGCTACAAGTGATGCTTGGGATGTCAGTCAAGTTCTGTGCACTGAAGAGGGGGATGGAGCGTGAAGACAGCTGGGAGAGGAATGGGAAGATGGTCTCAGTGTGCCCCACCTGTTACAGCAATGCTCCCTCCTTACTAGCAGGTGGTGTTCATGCTCAGTCATGCTTGTCCAGAAGGCAGGTCATATCAGCCATGGCAGGGTGTGAAGGAAGATCTGATGATGTGTAAGCTGCTGTGCTGACTGACCCAATGCCAGCATTCTCAGAAACGTCTAGGAGTCAGCAGGGCATGAGGCAAAAATCTTCTTTCTGTCTGCAGGGTCTCTGTGGGGATGTCTTGGCTGGCTGCTCCCAGGGCTCTCTGGTGCTTGGGTAAAAGGCCCTATATACAGTAAACCCACCCACCACTGTCCAGGTAGAGTCCATGTCCTCCCATAGGACAATGCAGCCCCATGGAGGCTATAACAAAGTGAAACTCTGACCCTTAGTTCTAATATTGAACTTTATTCATTCCAACGTCTCCCGCAGGAGGGACCTGTATAGACATGATCACAGACTGCTTTGCTGAGGCTCACATTCCCCACAATACTCAGGTAACATGACCCCAGAGGGTACTCTGATGGTGCCAGTATAAAAGATCAATTTTATTTAGGATGGAGACTCTTACTTCAAAATAGGCATGTGCTGCTTTTACAATCCTTATTAATAAATGTTACTGGGAACTACTTTGTCAGCTCAGGGCAAATCTCTCATCCTAAATTGAGAGTCTCATCCCAGCAGGCTGGACCACTATTTCTAGTCTCCTGTGCCATGTTTCTTCCAGAGTTTAGAAAATGCAATCCTCATTTATCCATTGATAGACAGTTTCTTTTCTTTCTTGGTCCTGTGTAAGACCCAGCACAAACACTTCTTCACTGAAGAAATGAGCTGCGATTTCAATACTTGAGAGATATTTTTTTCTCCACTTTCCAGTTAATTCTTTGGGGACACAAATGACTTTGGCTCTCACGTTCTTCTCCTTTCCCTTCTTGAAGTGGCTTTCAAAGAGAGGTGGATGGCATCCTCTGGATGTCATCTGTCTCCTTAGAAAGCATAGCTCTCTCTCTCTCTTGCTGTCCTGACTCATAACCAGGCAGGCAGCTGAGGCCCATCACCTCAATCTTTACTCTAGACGCCGTTCTCTGTTCTAACATCCAGGCCTTGGACTCCATAGATTTCCCCCCACCCCATTGTCTATATTTGTTTCCTAAAGTAATTTCTCGGTTACGACCTTTTGTATACATTATTTCTGCACACTTGTCTATAAAATTACTTGTCCAGTTGATTGAGGTCAATGCCTGTTGTTCTAGCTACCAGGGATGCTGAGGCCAGGAGTTTAAGGCCAGCCTGGGAGATAAACCTTCCCTGAAACACACACACACACACACACACACACACATACTTGAAAAAGACACCAGAGGCTCTACCAAACAACATTATTCATCAGTTTCTACCTGACATTCTCTATTTCAGGCAGTTTCTTTGCTAAGCTAAACTGCCTCATTTTCTTTAACTTTCCCCCTCATAGTCCAAAGTACACACCCAGAGGCAGTCTTGTCTTGAAAATGAGTCTCAGGTGATGGGGCCCCAAATGAAGTCACTACTTTCAAAGTGGCCTCATTGGCTCAGAGCCATTACCTCTGTGGGAAGTCACTGTCAGCCTCACCACAGAGAAAGTCTGTCTGTTGCAAGGGCTAAAATAACAGTGTCAAACCAAGCCCAAACCTACGTTTCATGGTAGAGTGGAATGCTCAAGTCACTGAGACCATTTGTCACTTCAACCTGGCAGGAGGTTCCTCTTAGGTTTCTAAAAGATGTCAGAACCTCCTCATTTACTCATCTTCCTTTTGTGGAGGAGGAAAAGATAACCATCTTCATAGTAAGCCAACAATGAATCAATGTTTGCCACTCCTGAGCCCTTCCAGAAGAGGAACAAGAAACACTTAGGTTGGGCCCTTCAAGAAGGTCACCTCATGCCCAACAGGAAAAAACTGAGGGCAATATTGTGAGCAGAGGGGAAAGAGCATGATAGTAGAGAGAGGGTCTCCACCACCTGTGGACACCTTGTACTGTTCAGGACCATGAGAAACATCTGAAGGAGGAGGAGGAATCTGGACCAGGAGAAAGATGACAAATGAGCTCAGAGAATCATCACCCGACAAAACCACCAGGGTTCCTTCTCCATGACTGCAGCACTTACAGCTGCCTTTTATCTTAAATGAGGCAGGTGTGCAGCACAGATGGCCTCTGCTTTCCACAGATGTCACAATCAAAAGCCCTGTGAGGCTTTTGAGTCCAGTGAGGGAAGAACCTCACTGTTTTAATTCAGCCACCCAAGGAGGGAGGGGGGCCTCGGAGGAGCAGGTTATAATCTTGGCCCTCAATTTTCTCACCTGTAAAGCTGGCAGCAGCTCCCTTCCAGTGAGCTGGATTACATAAACATGAAACCGAAGAATGAACTGCTGACACCCTCTAAGTCCATTATGAAACAGAATCTGACCCGAGAAAATAGAAAATCTCCATCGTAGGCCAATAGCCTCCCCGTGTAGGATCCCAGAACCCTCAAAGCTGTAAGGAACAATTCACAGGGGCACACAGGCACCAAATGAGAGATGGCAATTCCAGGCCACAAACACACAGGCAAAGGTTTTCCTGCTGCCTGCTCATTTCCTCCCTGAAAGGGGTGAGGGGAATAGATGTTGCCTTCCTTCGCAAATCAGAACAACGCTGCCGAGTGGGCACGCTTCAGTGTTTGCTAGCACCAGCTTGTACAGCCCAAACAGGTTGGGCAGGCTGGATATTTAAACAAAGGTAGAAAACGGTGAGGTAGAAAGCCTAGGGAAGTGTGCAGGCAGCACACTTGCAGGTCTCCATCTGTGATCCGGAGCTGGAAATCAGAATCCTACTTCATGCTGCTAATTTCATGTTATAAAACTGAACAGGACATACACCCATGGTCTCTGCCAAACCCCCAGAACATTGAAACAACACAGTAGAAGAAAGAGACTGTGCTAGCCTCCATTTCTCATCCTGCTCCCAGAATACCTATCCCTTCCTTGCCTGCTGTGACCTAGTTCTCAGCGCTCATAACCACCGGGCTGTTCAAGTGTGGGCAAGCATGATGCTCTGGTGTTGATGCCTTCCACTAGTTTCACCCAGTATGATTAAGCTTTTGAAATATTTTAACAAAATATGTCAAAAACATCATACTGCCTGCATCTCAGAGAAAACTTTGGTATTTATTTCATCTCCAAAAGAAGATGAATAGATAAACATTCTGCCAGCACAGAAGAAAGGTTGTTAAGAATGTTAGCATCCAGCCAGCCAAGTGATAAAGGACTATGAACCAAATCGTGAATCTGAGAAGCGCTAGGAGAAGAGGCCTGACTGCTATTTAACACCCGAGCACGGACAGTTTTATGAGCTCCTTCCCTCCCTTCGAACTCACTGAACTCCAACTGGGCTTTCAGAAAGAAATAAAAAATAAGCACCAGTCACAAGTACACTTTTAAATTATTCTCTGGAAAAGAAAACTGCAGAGATGCTTGAAAAGTATCAGAGAAAAGTATCAGAAACCACAGTGAAAGAGAAAACGGTCTCTAAACTCCTGCTCAAGAGACTCAATCGACATGAGCTAGCGTCTGCTGACATATTCTTGTACATTTTATCTTACTTGAATATTTAAATCAAGCCATAGGCCACTCTCACCTACTCTTTTTCAGAGAATACTAGTAGTGTTCTACAGCTTTCAGATTTCTAAAATACAAAGTCAAAGTGCTGAAAGGAGCCACAAAATACCATGTAAGAGCTCAATGCAGACCCACACCCCACTTGAAATATAAACACATTACAGAATAAGCAGAAAAGATGCCTTGAGATGGCAATGGGGATTTGTATGATTTAAAACGGAGACTTACGCATCTAGCACTTAGCTTCCTGAAAAACACTGTTATATACTTAGGTTCTTAGAATATAGCTTGCTGCCCCATTTTAAAGGGCACAGGGTCGGTTTCTTCTTTTACAAATCCGTGTGCTATCTGGCATGCAGAAGAGACTGCTGGACTAAATAGCTTAAGGCAAAGTATGTGAGGACAAGTTGTCAAGCGCCCAACATGAGCCTGTGACAGACCTGGGCGACCTTTTGGCCAATCCATGGAGACCCCTTTAACAGGAGTCCAGAATGGAAGGAAGACTGATAAAGGCTACAGAAGTAGCCCAGAAAATGTCACCTTTATCAAGGCCCGAGTCCCAGAACTGGCCATGGAGATGTCAGCAAAGGTGGAAAAAGTTTAAATATGGTCAAACAAGAAAGCTTTAAAGAAAACCAAGTGAGAAAGCTATCTGTTGAAACTTACGGACTCTCAATAGGACACAATAGTAAGGGGAGTCAGTGGGGATCAGAATACATCAATATTTTTGGGTTTTTTTTTCCTCTCCTGGTTAGAAGTTTTGACCTTTAAAAAAGCCCTCTAAGCTGTTCCAGGTATGTTTGCTTCAATATAGACGATTAGACATGCCGATGACACTTAACACTACCACCATAAAGCTACAACTCATCGGGCAATCCACATGCACACACAGACGTGTGCTGTGTATGCATTTACATATATGCAGTGCTGCTAATGTTCTGTTGTGTATACATAATTAAAACCTTACTTACACCAACTCCTTGGTAACCTCAGTAGAGCCCTGCATGTAAGATAACAGCATATTCACTATGTGCTCTTTTTGTCTGTTTTATTTTGAGACAGGGTCCCACTCTATAGCCTAGGCTGATGTGCAACTCTGAAATCCTCCGACTGAGCCTCCGGAGCAGGATTACAGGCACACACCACTGTGCTCAACTATGGATGTACGGTCTTCACGTGGAATTAAAGGTATTAAGATGTCCAGTTCCTTGAAGCAATTCCCTTTTAACTGATTTTGTTTCCTCAAAATAGGATCCTTCATTGTAAATGACTTTTAAAAAGTTTTTTTTTTTCTTTAGAAATATGTCAAGGTCAGGTGCCTATAGTTCTAGCTACCGGGAGGGTAGGGCGGATGGATGACTAGAGCCTCGATGTTTGGGGCCAGCCTGGGCGGCAAAGTAAAACCATATCTCAAACAATCAAGAATAGGCAGGGGTTATTTATAGGGAAACAAGACTTTACAATCTGTTCTCAGTGGAATGGCCCACAGGTTTTTGTCCCGGAACTAATTTCTTGCCCGATACCTTTCTTCCCACAGAGGAACATGGTGGCAGAGTGAACAGGTAAGAGATGGGACTGGCTGAACCTTTGCATGGTTTCCTCACACTTGAGAACAGCAAGATCAGGATTCGTTACAGGCTGTTCTAAGAAACTTGATATGACTATGGAAGAATTTCACGGGGCTCTTCCTCTTGGTGGGACAGAGAGTAAAGTGACTGTCCTCTCACAGACACTGCTTCACCTACACTCCTTTTCTTGCTTAGTGCTGACCCCCGTTCCAGATAGCTGAGTTCAGCTGTGCATGCCATCAGCAGGCTTAGCTCAAGCATAGAGAGAAGCACGCTAAGTCCAGAGCCTCTGTGGTCTCATGTACCACAGACTGGATCACATTTCTGTGTAGCTCAGATTTTCTTCAGGTATAATGGGAACATATAAGCCTCTGTTGCTGAAGACTATCTGCTATCCAGCAGCATCCTTGGGGTCAATGGTCTCTATACTTAGCCATGGTAAAACATCATGTACATCACATCAGTTCAAGGCAAGGCAACAAGATGATGCTCCAGGATTTTCCTTTTAACCTTTCTATGACCGTCGAACGAGAACACATCCCTGCTCTTCAGAGTACATGGAAAAGGCTGTCCTGAGAGCACTCACCAGGGTCTTCAGCATCTCTTTAAGCCTAATAAACATATGCAATTCTTTATAGGTTAGTACGGGAGATGAGGAGCAAAACAGGATTGAGTTCCTATTTTGCAAAGGCAATTACGGTCTGCAGGGTTTTACTTTTACAATTTTTTAAAAAAGAATACTCATTTTATAGACATTTCAAACAAGGCCTGTCCCAATATCCTCTTTCAAGAGACTACCCGTAACTGTTTAGTGTGCCAGCTCACCGTGTTTATTTCACTAATGTAACAACCAAACAGATAAAGGACTGAGCAGCCTTAAAAACAAGGATAACCAACACATTCATAAGTGGCCAAAAAGGAGTGACGTCCTCTATTAAAGGCACCCCATTTCTTCACAGCTCTGCAACTGAAGGCATTCTGGAACGACTTTTGCAAGTTGCAGAGCCTGATACCCTTTCCCCTACATTAGCCTCACCTGGAGGGTGTGTTCTGGCTTGGTTTCCCAAGTTTGATTTGGAAGGCACGCACTGTTTAATCCAAATTTTCAACATGAGAGCATCTGATAAAGTGTTTGGGAAAGCTGAAGCCATAGTGATGGTTCCATAAATTATTTTCTGTACTTGACGGGAGACTATTATTTTACTCACAAACCAAGCTATGGGTTTGGAATAGGACATTTCTGGGGAACTGGGAAGAAGACTTAGTTGGTAACTGCTTGCTGGACAAGAGCAGGACCTGAGTTTGGATCCCCAGCATCCACAGAAAGAGCTGAGTCTGGCAGCACACACCGGCAGTACCAGTGCTGAGGAGGCAGAGACAGGCAGGTCCCTGGAGCTCACTGGCTGGGCAAGATAGCCTAGTTGGATTGGTGAACTCCAGGTTCATTGAGACCTGTTTCAAAAAGTAAGGTAAAGAGCAAGTCAGGTACTGAAGAAGGTACCTGACATCTGGGGCCTCCACAAGCTTATAAAAACACATAAGACTACACAAAGCCCTCCCAACACATTTTCAACAACATGAGAACTTACACGGCAGGAACGGCATATGATATTACTTTATTCAAAAACTCTCTTACCTAAGCTTTCTCAAATTTTCTTTACTCTCTCTACCTTTAGTTTTAAGAGAGCACACTATGCTGGATGTCCTGCTGTGCATAGGTAGTCTTAGTACCTGGGGGGCTGAGCCAGGAAGATGGTATGAGCCCCAGAGTCCTGGATACTTCAACGAGTAACTGACTCACATACATTCATACACAAAACAAGATACCAGGTAAATTTACTCAGTATAATTAGAGTGTAAGAAATACAGGCTCGTGGTTGCTGTGAAGCAACTGTCAATGTGACTACCCATAGCAGTCTAGTGTGCCAGCTCACTGTGTTTATTTTACTAATGTAACAATCATACAGATATAAGGACTGAGCAGCCCTAAAAACAATGATAACCAACACATCCATAAAACAGCTAGTGGCCAAAGAAGAGAGAAGTATTCCATTGAAGGCACCTCAATATCTGCTAAGAATACCCTGGACCCTGGATCCTGAGTTTCTGTTGTGAGGTCTGCCATGCCTCTCTGAGTATTAGCAACAGAAAAAAAAAGAAAGAAAGAAAGAAAGAAAATCCTGGAATGGAGCCTAGGCCTGTCTCACAAGGCAACCACTGGAAGGTCAGAGTTTACCTGTGAGGCCTGTGGAGGCACATCACACAGACAGCAGAAGGTGAGAAGGGTCCTCAATGACACTGTATCCTCCTTCTCATCCTCAGAGAAATGGAACTCTGCGTTAAAACATTTGCTAAGAACATGAAATGACTATAGCTGAGACTGAAAGAGATAGAAATAAAGAAAATCACTCCAAGGGAAGACAGGCCCCAGAGATTACAGGCGACTTGTGCTCAGCAAGAGAGAGGTTGATAATCAGAGCACATGGTCATGGCAAAGGAAACTGCTTATGGCCAGTCATAAACACAAGTGTCAGTATGGTGGCACACACTGCATACTGATAGCCTGTAACCTGAGAGGTCAAATCAGAAGAAATTAGTTTGAGGCTGGCTTTGATGATGGCCAGACCCTGACTTAAAGCAAAAACTAAAACCAAGATGGAACTGAGATACTTAATAGGGTCACGGGTGCCCAGGGAAGCCACCGTGTAGGTCCTCTGGTAGTCTGTTTCAGTGTCAACCCTGGGAACCCCACAACGGAGCTTCTGGTACTACTCACTATATAGTAGGTGCCAAAGACCGCGGGAAGCCAAAGCAGGGAAATACGGAAAAGCACCTTGGTCTCAAACACCAAGTTCTCAGTTGATTGTTTCTTTCTGGACATGGTCATCAGAACCTCAGTATCATCCCTGTTCTAATTCCTATACTCATTCCAGGACAGTTGTGGCTCCTGACCAGTGTAGCTTGGGTATATGCTTAGAAGAGGTCCCAGCTCACCACCAAAGTCTCAGATCCTGGAATGGATCCACACAGGCAAATACAGCTAACTCCACTCTGACACATTTTTGTAACTGTTTTCACATTTTTATAATTTTTCCCCAAAAGTACAGCTCTGCAAACAAATGAAGGTAATAATGACTTTGTGGTTGATTCTTTTAACCCATCATTTATTACAAGTTTTGGCAGAAAACACAAAATAAATGTAGTATTATGACCTTAAGTCCATTAACAAAGAGAAATCTAGGAAGACACATCTGTAGGCTAGAATAGCATATTCCTAAATAACAAATACCTCAAATAAGAAATCATGAGATAAATTTGAAAACATATGGAGGTAAATGGCAAAGAAAATACAGTATATAAAACTTATGTATCCACCTAACATGGTGGCACACATCTTTAATCCTAGGCAGACAGTTGGATCTCTGTGAATTCAAGGCCAGACTGCCCTACACATTTCTAGGGCAGCAAGAGTCTCTCCCTAACACATATACCCCCAAAAGTATGGAAATGCAGTCATTACTGCCTGTACTAAAAATATCTCCAGGTCCACAAGCTAATCCTATACTTGACACAACACCTGAAAAAGAAAAAACAGAGCCTAAAGGGACAGTTAAGTGTGAAATAATGCTTAGGCCAAAAAATTGTGGAAATAGCAAAAAATAAAGAGGAAAACTGAGCAAAGGAAAAGCTGGTTCTTGAAAACATCAATAGAACTAGGGCCGGGGAGATGGCTCTGGGTTCACAGTGCCTGCTGCTCTTGCAGGACTTCAGGTACAGTTCTCAGCATCTATATATACTGGTTCATGGGGGTCTGTTACTACGGTTCCATGGGGATCCAAACAAACTCCTCCTGGCCTCCACAGGCTACTGCACAAACATGGTGCACATAAACTCATGCCAGGCACACACACAAACACAAAAAGTAACAAATAAATGCACACAAACAATAACAAAAAGGAAAAAAGTTTAGTTATCAAAGTTTTGGATCTCACAGACTAAAAACTTATTACAAGGGAAGCCTGTATGGCAGATGCTTTGACTACTGAGATGAAATGGTCAGAATTCTTAGCCAATAAAATTAACTCAGAAAGAAATATGAACAGACTTATAACAAGTTAAGAGGTTGGCTACAAATTTGAAAAAAAATTCCACACACACACACACATACACAAAACAAAAATAAAACTTGTGTGTGGTCACTAATGAAATTATAAAAATCCAAATCAAACAAACAAACAAACAAACAAAAACAACAAAAACCCCCCACCAACTTTTCAGTGCATTTTTCAAAAGAGAAAAGAATGCTTCTTGGTTCATTTTCTGAAAGCAATTCTGACATGAAAAGCACACAGCACAAGAAAACCACACACTGGCCTCTACTCTGAGCAGAGCACTAACCCTTTAACAAATTACTAGTCAACCAAATCCATCAACATTAGAAATGCTCATTAGAAATCCAAGAGGATCCTTCAACATTTAGGACAGGACAGGTTTGAATGACAGAAAACAAACACAGATGCAGACAAAATTCATTAACAAAGTCTAACACTCATGATAAAAACCATCGAACAGATGTGATAGAGATGAACGTCCTTCAGCTGGTAAATTTCATTTACAATAATAGACCCACAACAAGCATCATAATAGCGTAGGACTTCAAGGGGAATGCTTTCTTCCTAAAATCAGAAGGAAGACAATGATGTCTACATGCTTTCTGTTTAGAACTATATTAAAGGTCTGGTGCACCCCAAGAGATAAGATAGGAAATTTCTGACACCCAGAATGAAATGAACAATGAAGCCATCTCTACATTAAATTCCACAACCTTGAGAGTAGGAATCTACTAAATAACTGTAAGGACGAAGAAGGAAGCCTAGAAAGGTTGCAGGAAACAAGATCAACGAATAAGCTTGAACTGTTATCTATGTGCCAGCAGTGAACTAGTGAACTGAAAACAGTCCTACTTAATGCCACCGTAAGGAATAAAAGAGGATCACATCTAACAAAAAGAATAAAACTAATAATCTGAGAACCCCCAGACATTGCTGAAAGAAACCTAGATAGACCAAAGAATGGGAAACTGGCCTATGTCGCTGGATAGAAAGACTCAGTGTTGTTAAGAAGGCAGTAACAGTGCTGGGATGGAGCTCAGCTATGGACAGAGTCCCTAGGGTTTGATTCCTAATTATGAAGAAAAAGGTGGAAACAGCCAAGCTGACTCATAGGCTGAATGTATCCCTACAATAACTGTTGCTGCTTTTTCTGAAGAAATTGACCATCTACTCCTAAAATTCGTATAGAGTGGAGATACAGCACAGTAACTCGCCTAGCATATCTGAGGCCCTGGTATACCTCAAAACAAGAAAACAAACAAAACCAAATTATCCAGCTAGAAATGCAAACAAGTCAGAATAATCAAAACAAGCCTGAATCCAGCCATTAACCAGCCTTTGACCCAGGGCCCAGAAACAGGTGGATTATATGAATTTGAGTCCAGTCTGGTCTAGAGTTCCAGGCCAGCCACGGCTATACAGTGAGACTCTGTCTCAAAACAAACAAAAACAACTCAAAAATTTTCTTTGGAAAAGGATTTTAGTTGAAAGACCTGCACTTTCTTATTAAAGACTCATCTAAAAAAAAATCAAAATAACGAACACACTGTGATTAATGGCACACAGATCAATGGATCAGAATGAAAAGCAGACCTATGAATTTTACTAAGGGTGACAAGATAATTCAATGTGGAAAAGAAAAGTAGGCTACACATACTCAAAATGGATCATAAACTTAAGTCTAACAGAAATATGAAACTCCTCTTTGAGTGGACGAAGAGACATCAACCACAGTGACACATAGGGTAGAGTTTCACTGATGGCATTACCAGACACACCCCTTATCAAAAATAGCAACTATGTCTGATAAGATTTAATCACAGAAATTTTCAAATTAGAAACTGGGGTCAGGGTCAGAGATGTACAATGGAGAACACCAACCATCAGCACTGAGGCCAAAACAGCCATATGTCGGTGTCAAACTGCCCATACAGAGTGAGCTCTATTGGAAAAGATAGGGAAGTCATCTAAGAGAGGAGCACGTGGTACCCCTGAAGACAGCAAATGTGAGATGGACAGAAGGGGCAGAATAACAAAAGGTACAGGCTTTTAAATAGAAGTCAGTGACATCAACTGGCCAACATAGTGGTAAACAGCAAAAAGATACAGTGTCAAATAATGTGTTAATGTACAATGCAAAATAGTGTAGGTATATTAAAAATGCTCAAGGGTCCACTTCCTGCTTTGACACCCAATTGCAGCAGGGGTGGAAGTATAGCAGGACACCTCTACGGAGGCCTTTCATGAAGCATACCTCACTTCTGGAAGCTTAGACAAGAGAGTCTCCAGTGGTAAATTACTGCAGCATTACATAGACACCAAATAACCGCAGGTACTATTTACAGAGTGCTTACCACGGGCCTGGGACTATTTGCTAAACTCATGCCTTCTAATCCCCATCCTAAACCAACTAAGGGGACTGGATTCAGAAGAGATTTGGATTCTGGTGGGTCACTGACTGTGAGAACGTGACAGTTTGAGTCTCTTCTCCTACCTTCATTCCTAAAATGTTCTTAAAATAATTTGCAGGGGAGGGGGAGAGAGAGAGAGAACACACTTCAAGGCTGTTTCTGCTCTAACAGCTTGAAACACATGCTACCTCCATAAAATATATTCCCATTGCTTCTCCTCTTGGCATAAATCCACCTCTATTTGCTGTCTCACTCCTGAGTGAGCTTCAACCTGGAAGTCACTTCCGGTCATTTATCAGGTGTTCTTACACCCTATTATATCTCCTTTCTGAAGCTTCAGAACCAGACCACTTAACTATTCAAAGGCTCCAGAATTCACTGTCCCTCCCAGCCCCCCCTCCCCCCAGAAATTCTTTGTGGCAGATCTGGTAGGCACATGAAGACATATTTAAACTGAGGGGCTGAATCCATGATGTTTCTTTGTGTGTAATGAGCTACCCACCTCTACCTCTCCAACAAAGGAAAGCTCCAAGTGGCACAGGGGAAATAAGGCTGTTCCACTCCAAAGACCCCAAGGACCAAAGGTTTTAGCCCAGCCAATTACTCTGATACCATGAGATGGTGTGAATAAGTAAATAATCTCAGATTTTTCTCTATAGGAGATATTAAAAAAAAAAAAAAAAAACCAAAACAAAACAAAAAAAACCCTGAAGCTTTTATGCAAGTCTACTAATGGCTCAGTGGTGCAGTCAGCCACCTAAGCAAAGGACAGCACCCACCTGTGCATGTTCCCATTGGTGGTGAAAGACTGACCACACACCGTACACTTGTAAGGCCTCTCGCCAGAGTGCACCAGCATGTGACGATCCAGGGAACTGGCAGAGCTCAGCGACTTCCCACAGATGCTGCATGAGTGGTCAGCTCCTCCGATGTCTGTGTTGTGCTGCAGAAAGCAATTGGTACAACGGCCATTGAGAAGATGGCATTGGAAATACAGATCTGTAGATCTGTAGAAACCAGTGAAGGTTCTCCATCTCCTAACCCCCTGCCCCCCAAGTTTCTTTTTAAGTGTCTTCGAAAGAGCCAAAGGCCTCAGAAGCTGGGTCTATGATTATTTTGTTGTATTATCTTCCACAAGGATGTAAAACTCAGAGCTAATCTTTCCAGATCACCGGGTTAAAGGCACACATATATTATAAAGTCCTCTGGGCAGAAGGAGCCTTAACTATACAGCCAATATGTGAAATACATAGGATGTTCTCACTGGGAGGCCACAGGTCCCCCTCCAGTTGAGACTTGGGCTGGTTGTCAGAGAACAGAAGCCTGTTTGAGGTAGTTCCTGCTGATGACACACGATAAGGAACATTTCTATCCACATCCAAGTTCCCGTAGAGACTCAGTGTCGTCATTATTTAGCAGCCTCTTATAATTGTAATGCATCATCGTTCCCCACTGTTCTCTCTGTCACCAGCCTTCTGTCATAAACCAGCAATGCCATAAGGGGACAAGGATACATCCTACAATAAGGAAAAAAGGAAACCAAGTCCAGGAAGCCCTCGGCTGCAGGAAGTACACTGGTACCATTTAAATAAAGGGGCAGGAACAGACACGAGGACTTTGGGCTTCAGCCAGCTGACTACATGGCAAGAGGGAAAAAGTCAGGTGTGGTGACAGATGCCTGCAATCCCAGCACTAAGAAGGCTGAGGCAGAGGCCTACTATGAGTTCTAGGACAGAAAGGCTACAAACTGAGTTCAAAGCCAGCATAGTGCAAGATTACATGTAAAGGTCCCCTTCTTCCACACACATATACAGAACCAGAAGGGGGAACACTATAATCTTTCATTAGGAGGTTTAGTTAATATTTTCACAAACAACAGAAAGCATTATATCAATATAAGTAATCAGTTAACTGGATGTTCACAATCTGAAAAACATATTCTGTCATAAACTGCCATAGAAACGTGACTATGCAAAAATTATTTCATAATTAACCAAGATTGCTAAAACACTAAATTTTAAACATAGTTCACAATTTATTAGACAATTCAGTTTAATTAAAATTAAGTCATCCTGTTAGTGAACAATAATAAAATAAAGTAGGGGCAAACCTGACGGATGTGCATGGTCAGCTGGTGCTGGGTGGTGCAAATCTTATCACATAGGGGGCAATTGTAGGAAGACTTCTCCTCTTTCGTTTCCTAAAACAAAGTTAAAACAGAGGATGATTTGCCCATCACAGTGACCTGGCATCTTCTATTTCTGTAATGAGCCCATGTCTTAGAGCTGGGTCTAAGTAGCTGCAATCTTTATACTGGAGCCAGTCCAGGTGTTTGTGCAGGTCACTCCCCAATCTGTCCTCAGTTTCCTTCTTTATAAATGGGAAAAATAACATTGGCCATACTGTGCTAAGACTACATTAGTGGACAAAGAGCCATGGTGCTCTGCACAGATGATGCACCTATTCATACCACTGTCATTTGTTGTTTGTGTTTGTTACTGCCGCATGCAGCCCAAATTGGCCTTAAACCCTTTCAGTAGCCTAGGCTGTCGTTAACTGGACTCTCTTGCCTCTATCTTCCACATGCTAAGATCACAGGTCTCAAGCACCCTCATAGAGGCAGTGAGATCCAACAGAAAGTCCATCCTACCTGTGGAAGGCTTCCTTAGTGACCAGCAGTAATTCTCAGTGCAACCAACAAGGCTCTGCCCATAAAGCTAGCATCGTTTTGGCGGTGTCGGTGCCCATAAATAAAGAACAAGAAAAGCTCTGACCTCATCAAAACCAGTCAGCATGACAGCCCAGACTAAAGACTTCACAAGAGGTGACAAAAGCCCAGCTCACTGTTTGGTTAGGTGGCTCGCTTTATTTTTCTTCAAAACATACAGGACAAGCTTCCTTCCAGAGATATATTCTTACCTTTCTACCAAAAAAGGCTAACTTCATGCACTGACCCTTAGTTAAGTTCCTCCTACCAAGTAATTCATGGGGAATCACAAGGAATGTCCAATATTACTCCTTACTCACACAAAAAGCAGACATGAATTTTAACATGGGTCCCCTGTCTCTGTTCCTAAAACTAACTGTACTCATGCCTAGGTAGCTATCAGGAATTACGCTGCTTGACTACTGTTACCTGGCTTTCGAAAACAGCAGGATCATCCAGGAGCTCTGTGCAATATACATTTCTAGACTCTCAACACGCTAGACCAGGATTGGGTGGTACACCTGAGATCTGTTTGTCTTAAAATCTCCCCAGAACGGAGACACTGATGGCTTGGCCAGACGGTCATGAGCACTTCCATGGAGCACTCATGTAGAGCTGGACCCAGAGCTCACACTGTGGCAAGTGCAGCCAAGAGAAAGAATTTGGGGGAGATGTTAGTGCTAAATGAAGTCAAAGGGAAGTCAGGGAAGAAGAGTGGCTGGATTCTCTGGCCAACCTCCACATCCTTTTCTGGTCTTGGGTATCCCTGAGTAGGTTTCTTCTCAGCTGAACTCATTTGAATGTGTTTCTGACTTTCCACTGTTAATACCAATTGCTGAGCACATGTTGATCAGTGAATTTATAGTAACAGCAGGCTTGGTTTTTTTCCCTCTGTAATCCCTAGAAGATGGCCACTTATTATGGTTCCCATTTTCTGGAAAAGGAAACTTTAGAGTGCAGAAAGACAAGGAACTTGCTCCAAACAGAGAACAATGAAGCATTGACACCAGCTTAAGCCTCAGACTAGCTGCTCAAAGGCCCACACCCAAACCATGATACTGTATAAAGTCTGACCCCGAGGCACAGAAAAGCAACACCCTTGTGACGTTCATGAGAGGTGATGAGAATAAAAGTTATCCTAAAGACTGTGAAAACAAATGGCACCATGAACCAGATGGATGGATGTGTGGTGATGTCTTGTTTGTTGTGGCTACCTTCTCTCTAGTCGGAACCAGTCTCAATCTAAGCACCTTTCTGGCTATGGAAGTTGGTCAGAGAACTAGGCTAGTCAAGCATTCTCTCAAATTCTAAGGAAGGTGAAGATCCCAGAGACATTTAAAAAAAAAAAAAAAAAATCTGGCTTCACCCAGTCACCCATACACCCATACCTCCAGCTCTCCCATAGGCACAATAAGAGGATGCCTCACAGTTAGGTCAAGACTTCACGGAAAAGTCAAGTTCTGAGGTATTTTTGTCAAGTCATCAGATTAACAATACTATGTAGATTTTTTTAATAATGAAAAGATTCACCACTACATGTATTGGTGTACATTTTAAAAATCCAGCCAGATACAGGCTTTAGTTCCTGAGAAGACTGAGGCAGGGGATTGCTTGAGCCTACAAGTTCATGCTAGTCTGGCAACACAGTAAGACCTTGTCTCAAAATAACCTCTAGACATCCAAGTGGCCAGTCACTTGAAGAGACATATTTTAATAAAATCATCTTGTGGTCACCTTGAAGTAGACACCAGGCACATTGTGTGGAGGTACACAGGGCTGACTGATATTGACTCCAGGGTTGGTCATTAACCTCTGCCAAGCTTGAAGCTGGTAATGCTGTCCTGTAGGCATAATGTAAGTTCACAGACCTGTGTGGTCTGTGGGAGCAGATTTACTAACTTTTAAAGGTGAACAGAATAATAGCAAAAGAGCATTGTGATGATGGAAAGGCCCACTAAAGGCTTCTGGGCCCAGTTATTATAGCTGGGCTGGTGAGAGAAACAAACTTCCTGAGCTAAGAGATAAAATTAGCAGCTAATGTGATAACTAACCAGTCCATAATGAAACAATCTGGCACCCTTGTCAGCATCCGGCTGTGGCTAATCTCTCCTGGAATGCTATGGTCACATGGATGCAACCTTTCCCAAGGCACCCTCCTTCTACTCTCTCTGTCCAGTTGTCAGGTAAGAAGGCCACTTCCACACACCCTGAGCTGTCTATGCACTGTGTTTTGTTTCTTAAATTTGGTGTTGTATTTAGCAGGCTACCTCTGGCCTAGGTCTCCCTTCTAAACACAAAGCCAGATCCCTGAGGGAGAAAGGGGTGGACGGGAAGTGGCTCACTTACTTACACTGCACACTGACTTCCTAACTCCTGGATCCAGAGGTGGAAGGAATCGTGGCTGTCTTCAGTGACCCTAACTGTCTCTGTACTGGGAAAGAACCAAAGCCTGGACTTGTGGCAGCTACACCATGGTGTGCTACTTAAGGAAAAGTTCTTGCCCATGCTCCATTCATTCTTGGTAAAGCAGAGAAGGATGAGGAAGACAACGAATGACCTCACATTTCTCAGTCGTCCTTGAATGCTTGACACCTGGCAGAGTAGCTAATGGAAATAGAAGCGAGGCCTATTGTTAAATGAAAGACAGAGAGACAGATGGAGAGATGGACAGACAGGCATATGAGAGTGGAAATAAACCTTTTCTTCCCAGGGCTAGTGTTCCTTCTGTGCTCAGGCTGAGTATGCTCTCAGGCACCCACAGGAAGAGAGGCACACGAAGGCAGGGGAAAAGAGAGAGAGAGAAAGAGAGTTATCAATGCTCCAAGCCTATAAAACATTCCTGAGCTCTGTGGAGGCCTCAGGCTTGAGGGGAGGAAGGGAGGCATGCACACTTACACACTGCAGGGAACATGGAGCTGCTGTCACTTCCTAGAGGGGCACATTGAGCTAAAAACCTGAGATTTGACAAAATCTAGACGTTCTCAGAGAGAAGTCTGCATAAGAACAGTCATTCGTTCACAAAAGCCCCACCAGTTTGTTCTCCTGTCCCACGCTGGCTCCCAGACACTTTGAGAAGAATACCATGTCTCCAAAAAAGGCCTACATTATACCAACAAGAAACTGATGGGAAAGTCACTTTACACTATATGATTTCAGAGAGGAACTGAGAATTTGTGCCCTCTGCCCCCTTATCGACCTTGTTAAAAATGCTGCTGTTAAGACAGCAGCACCTTGTCAACAGTGCCCCATTTGTTCATTAACTGAAAAAGACAATGCCTTGTTCCCAGTAGAGGAGATGGGTTTTTCTAACATTCATTCCTCCCAATTTCTTGTTGATGCAATTACTCTGTCCAATCTCTCCTGATCCTGTGACCATTGAAAATTCAAGAGGATTAAACAGACTGAACTCAGGGCTTTGCACTGTACCGAACAAACCGAACACAAGCCTTTTCCATTCGGTGGATCTTAATTGGGACACTCTGAACCAAAAGCCAAAATAGAAACCCGAACCCTAACAAACAGGAACTTATTTGAAGATGGTTTTTTTGTTTTATTTTTCTTTATTTCCCCAAGGAGCTAGCTTAGAAAGAAAACAAACAAACAAATTAATCAGCTGTGTTAAAAGGAAAGAAACTGCATCATAGCAGAGGCAGCCAAGTTCATTCTATTAAACATAACCTTGTACTTAAGTCAAATCACAGGGCAAAGAATACGGGTTCATTCCATGAAAGATAACATGGCATGAAAGATTTCCTCCGTGCAAGGATATAAATCATGAAAAAATTTGCTCCTGAAAAAAATGATAGCAGCCTTTGGGTATATCTTTAATTCAGAATGTGTCCAGGGTTTCCTCTTAGGTAGCTCGGGAACTTCTACTCTACATTCTCCCAAGATGAAATCCACTAGCTGCTACCATCCAAGCCACAGACCCTTACCTGGTTCCTTCTGCCAATCCGATTTGGTCCTGGAGGCTTCATGGAGGACTTGACACCCTGGGGGCTCTCATCATTCTCAGTGACACTCCCTACGCTCATCACTGCTGACATCATGGTGTTGATGGAAGACAGGTCTGAGCCTTCTAAACCGGTGGGTGAATTTGACGTCATCGGGACAGGGTTTTATGCTTCTAAGAAGTCTCTGATACAGAACTGAAAAAAAAAAAAAAAAAAAAAAAACAAAAAACCAGAAATCAGTGATGTTCTTGTGAGAAAGTTTAGGCTTATCATTGTCACGTGGTGCTAATCATAGCTACCATGGTAAAAGAGACAGAAATGCCCAACACCCATTTCCTAGTTCAACCCACACCCAGAAGAGAGCTCCAAATTATTGTTGTTGTTGTTATTACTATTTTGGTTTGTTTATTTTGTTTATTAAGACAAGAGATTGCTATGTAGCCATAGCTCACCAAACTCACTATGTAGCCATGGATGACCAGAACTCTCCAATCTTCCTGCTTCTGGTTCTCAAGTACTGAGATTACAGGTGTGAGCCACGACACTCAGTTCCAAAGCAGCTTTTTTCTACTGATGTAACCTGTTCCCGTTCTTAGTGCACACCAGCAGTACATACAACTCAAGCCAACTGAAGCGGGCTCCTTTTCCCTTTCTTTTATCCCACATGTATTGTGTGGCATGCTTTATGTTTGCATGTTAAACTGTACATGTGTGCATATGTATAGTTTCCTTGATTGCTGCCTACTTTACGCACGAGGAAGTGTCTCACACTGAGCCCAGAACTTGCTGATTTGGCTGGCCTACATATCCCACTTGCCCAAGGTTCCTGTCCCTGCCTCCTGAGCACTGGGTTACAGGGTGGGGTGTGTGTGTTGTGTACCATGCACACTAGGTTTTTAACGTGCTTGTTGGGGATTCAGACTTTGATCCTCACACTTAAGACACCAAGCAGTTTATCCAGTGTGCCATCTCCCTAGCTCAAGCTTTCCCTAATCGTTGAGAGCAGAGTTCGGAAAGACCTGAGCCTTTCCAAGAGGGAACAGAGATGCCATTTGGCCAGCACCTTCCACATACCCTGTACTTGTTCCTTCTAATTAAATGTTCTAGACTTAAGAACTAGTGCTGATAGGAAACTGATAGAGGAGGGGTGTGCATGCCAATTCTATAGACACCAACACTGCTGTAATTACAACCAAATTTAAAGCCAACATTAAAAAGCCTGTTTTGGGAAAAAAAAAAAAAAAAGTCACCTATATCTCATAAAGGAACTGCCTTCATTGCTAATTACCTCCATTTTCTGCCCCAAGTGATAGACCCTTGCTACGGTTGTCATCAACATGGAGTAGGAAATGGCTCTGCTGAGCTCTTTTCTTCTCTTGGTATCACTCCTTTAAACTGGAAGACAAACAGGAGACACTGGATTAGTTAGTTCATCAAGGAAAGCAACTCAGTACTACTGGCTGGGAGTAAATGGTACATGCCTCTAACACTCTGACCCCAGACACTGAGGTGTGAGAATCTGAGTTCAATGGTAGTCTGGGCTATGTGTAGAAACTCGTATCTCAAAAAATGAAAAGAAACAGATTGTCTTTTTGCTTAGTAAGGAAACTGTGGAACCATTTATTTGCTGTGATCTCAGATTATGTTTATGAAATACAAGGATAAAGGAAGTCACCTTTCCCTTACAGAACTATGATGTGGGTTGTCAATCTAGCGTCCCCCACTGCCTCACATATGCTCAACAGCCAAGGAGTTCCACAGTATCTTACTCTTTCTCAGCTACTACTTCACCTAAGTTTTCTTTCATTCTGTACCCCATTTCTTCACAGATCCCCACTTGACCCACTCCATTTCTCATTTCCTAAGAGCTCAGATTCTAGTCAATATTAGGTCACATCTAGAAGACACTGGGTGATAGGGAACAATCAAAAGGAAATTCATAACCCAAGCCACATCAAAATTGACTTTATTCCTAAACCAAAAGATAAAATATATTGGAGTCACTCAGAAGTAGGGAATTTGTTTGGCACATACGGGACTTTACATTCAATCCCTGGCACCTCCCCCTCAAAAGAAATGTGCCTCACACTGTTATGATCCAATGCGTTCCCACAAAAGTTGCCATTAGAAATTTAATTCACAAGCTCATAGGCTAATGAGTGACCTCTGGAGGTGGGGCCTTTTAGAAGGTTAGTGAGATCCAGTGAGGGGGAGGAGCAGCAGGAGGAGCGAGTGGACCTACCCTGCCTCACCAAGGAAAGAAACAAAACTCAAGTCTGAATGCTGCTTTTCTGTGAAGCCCCACTCATGCCAGCAGACCATTTAAAATTACTAAAGTGTCTGCATGCTTGGTTTCTTTCTTTAGTCCCCTCCTCCCCCCAGGAAAAAACATGGAGGCAGGAGTGCACACACAGAAGAGTACACTCACTTCTTTTTTAATAGACTAGTAACAAGTATGTCATCAGTTCCTGCTGTAACCAATCAGCATGGATACATATCCATTTTATTCCTAAACGAATTCACCTCTTTTAAACATTCTCCTCTGTATTTTTAATGTACAGAAAAGTTTACGATAGTTGACTAGAAATGGTCACTATAATTCTATTATGTTGGGAAAGAGAAAACAAATCTTTCTACTAATTTATACCAAGTTTAGATGCTAATCTTTGGTCTTACCTGTACACAGGGTCTCCCTATCTAGTTCTGGCTGTCCTAGAATCCTCTATGTAGACAAGGCTGGCCTCTAACTCAGAGATTCCCATCTCACAAGTGCTGGGATTAAAGGCATGTACCACCACACCTGGCTGATGTACATGAATCTTAAAAGTAAATATATCTATCTGTTGTCTTTGTTTTGAGAAACAGTCTTTCTGCTGTAACCCAGGCTGGCCTCCTTCAGATATCCTCACACTGGAATGTTTATTAGTCTTTTCAAAGAAGTCATGTAGACTCTGGATTACTTTTATATTTCTGTTGAAAATTGGTATTTAGAGCTGGAGAGATGGCTCAGCGGTTAGGAGCACTGACTGCTCTGCCAGAGGTCCTGAGTTCAATTCCCAGCAACCACATGGTGGCTCACAACCATCTGTAATGGGATTCGATGCACTCTTCTGGTGTGTCTGAAGACAGCTATGGTGTACTCATATACATAAAAAAAGAAAAAGAAAAAAGAAAATTGGTATTTAGAAACATACAGGAATATAGCCTGGTGTGAATCTTTCTGACTCGGCTGTTCTTCTGTGAAGATGGGTCCTACTGCCACCCGAGGAATCCTTGAGGAGTGAAGAGTAACTAAGCAGCAGGTTAGGTGGGGAAGCGAGCTCATTTTTTTTGTGCTGGGATTAAATGTGTGCACCACCATGCCCAGCCACATTAGGTTTATGTTCTACACGTCCAGCTCAATAGGAAGTGACAAAACATACATTCACTCTATAGAGACAAACTACCAATAACCCCTGCCCCACAGTCATGTTATCAAAGATGGGGTTTTCAAACTAAATAATTAAAGCCCAGGCTGTCAATCCATAAGAGTACATATAGCTAGCTATACATCTACGTGCTAGCTACCTAGCACCTGTGCCTACCTGAAAAGGAGAAAAGCCTTGCAATCTTGTTTCCCACTGTCTGGACAGGAAGACCTTGGCTACATTTATCTCCTCATAGGGGATAAAGTGTAAAGTGTGGCAGCAAGAACCCGTTTGTTTACTTCCTTTCCATATTTGAAATGTTAAGTAAACAGCAGCATGGTTTTAAAGGGAACTCTGATGTCTGATGAGACTGCAGTTAACAAAAGGAGAGGAGCCTGAACAACACATCCTGAGAGGATGCCTCAGAAGCACCAACATGCTGTCCACGCCAGTTTGCTCCTGACTGAGTCTGGCTCAGAAGTTTTCCTTTGGGATCATGGAAAACTAGCGCAAACTCAAGGCTCAATTGTTCTGCCCTAGAAAAACATTAAAAACAACATTCAACTTTACATTAACGCTGAGGTACAGGATAATTTAAGCAGAAACAAGCTGGCTAGTTCTAGTTGATCCTATGTAACCACCCAGCAATACTGAACAACCACCATCCAAATAGAAACGGATGGTCTTCAATCTCATGTTATGAAAGACAATTTTCCCTTTGATTCTCTCCCCCCACCCCCAGCCTGGACCTCACAGGTACAATGTCATTTCCCATGCATGCTTTAAAGAGGATACCCAAAACACATGCTCCCAGTCCCAGGGAGAACCCTGTGCTTGTACCTTGTGGGGTTAAGCTGCCAGGCCTCCTACCTAGCAGCCTAAGATAATTTTAATAGTTTAAGGTCCATGTGCAGTGTGTTTAACCCAATGGTTACAAACCTAGAAAAATCTCTCTCCCACACAATTTCTTCTTCCTATGTAGTTCTGTCCTATGTACTGCAACTAAGCTCATTTTTAAAAACAATAATAAAAATGACAAACCTGCCGAGATAGCTCTGTGGGTAATGGAGCTTGGTGCCACATTTGACTACCTGAGTTCAATCCCCAAGAGCCACATGTCAAAAGGAGAGGCCTGATAGTCATAGGTTATCCACTGACCAACACGAACGCATGCGCGCACACACACATGTGCACATATCCTGGCCCTGTTTTAATACAAACATGTCCAACAGGAACCAGAGGGGAAGGGCTGCAGATGAAGCTCCAGGTGACAGAAGTGGCTGACTGACACCCTCAGGCTAGTTGTTCTAGTTTTGAACCTGCAATTTGGAACTGGGAGTCAGGAGGAAAGAAGAAAAGAGAAGGGAGGAGGAGGAGTGTCTGAGGTTTTGCTTCCTGTGAGGCAAACCCTGGGCATCCTATTCTGAGACAACTCATCCCGCACCAGAGTCTCAATAGATCAGAGACCAGCAAGTTACAATGACAATTTTAACCCGATTTCGCTCGCTCTACGCTTTGGGAAGAAAGAATGGAGGAGTGTGGGGAGGAGCATGGGATGGGACAGGACAGAAGGCCTGGGAAGCAGCACGATAATTCAAGGCAGGGACAGGAGAGGGCGTGCACAAAGACTCACGCACCATTACTGAGACTCAAGGAAGCCTATAAAGGGTAACTGACCTGTTTTGTTCGTTCTGCTGAGGAGCTGACAAGGACTGGGCCCAAATGTGGGCAGGGTCACACCTCAAAGCCACCACTCCTGGAGCACAGAGATGGAACAACCTGAAAAAAAATAAAACATTAAAAGGGTTTAAAAGAAGAAAAAATTCTGCTTCTGTCTATTTTCCTCTACCCGGTGCGACCATGATGAGGACAATTCCCACCTGGCATCTGCAGCTGTAAGCAAGCTGTTAGCTAATTCCACCAGAATGTACAAGTGCTGCTGAAACTGAGTGTGTCTTCAACAGCTAGGACCCCCACTACCTCCACTAAAGTAGATCCTACATTCCAGCGATGCTGAGGGCTCATTAATGACCTATGAGAATGCTCAGAATGCTAGCTCTAGGTGGAGCTTTGAGCATCCTAGTGGCGTAGTAATAGTACTGGAATGCACGGACCACTTGGTGGCAAAGCACCTGCCTAGCATGTGAGGCCCCAGGTTTCATCCCCAGCACCATAGACACCAAATAGAGACAAAAATGGCTGAACAGATAGATTCAGATGATTCTGCAGCATGAAGGAAGAAAAGAGATCCAGGTTCTTAGTACAGCCCCACAGAAAGAGGAGAAAAGCCTCATAAAGCAAGGATGCCATGATGCAGTTGTCCAGCACATTTTCCCATTTTCTCCTTTCTCAAGGCACCTGGAAAGAAGCTGCGTAAGTGTACCACACATAGCTATCCTTGAGCATCTCACTTGGAGTCAGCCACAAACAGCCCCCAAGCACTTTGGGCAGGACTGATCTGTGTGGATGAGAACACTCCACTGTCACAAGCAATTCCTGGGTGGATTTTGACACCAAGATTCCTCCAGCAGTTTTTCTGTTTTTATACTTCAGAAACGCCATTCGCCATCTTTCTGTATGTTATTCTCTTTGAAAAGTTATTGGGAGACAAGGAGCAACTTACAGAGAAGGCTCTGAATGAGCCATGGAGACCCTCATGTCTAGAGGCACCTGATACAACCAGTATTCTTCAGGGGAAGAAAAGCACCAGTCCTTCCACAGAAAGAGTCATATACTCAACATTTCTGTTCATTATTAAAACATGTAATGGGAAATGCCTACCCAGGGACAGCTGGGTAAGGATCTTTGTTTTACCGCTATAGGACACATATTAAAGAAAAAGAAGTTGAGATACACAGCTCAGTGGTAGCTATTTGCCCAGCATCCTTTAAAATATGAACCAAAGGCTGGACATGGTAGCATACACAGAGGTGAGTGGATCTCTTGAGTCCAAGGCCAGCCCAGTTAGGCTGTATAGTAAGACCCTGTCTCAAATGCATAAATAATATCAACTTAGAATTCCTATCCAGTTTTCAGAAATGTCCAAACAAAATACCCTTGTAGATCATCCCTAAGCTTATTAATACCTAGAAAGAAATTAAACTTAAAAAAAGAAAGTTGGGGTACATAGCTCAGTGGCAAAGCATTGGCCTAGTATTCTTGAGGTCATAGATGCATCCCTTCCACTGATACCACTGCCCCCCCCCAAGACAAATTTTTCTTGATTGTATTCATTTTTAAAGTAATTGGAGGGTGTAGGTGTAACATCCATGGTAGAGTATTTGTCTACAATGCTGAAGCCCTGCGTTCAATGATTACCACTGGGAAAAATAATATCAAGAGCAAGAGTACAAACAATTTTTAAAATATAATGATAAATTTAGTAATAGAGTCTAGAAAGGAGAGCTCCTCCTATGTTTTAGTAAACTGTCAAGATCTCCAAATAAGTGCAGTCAACTACAAGTATGCTTCAGAGTCAGAGACAAGTGTCAGGAATTAAAAATTTCCAGAATCTAAAAATCTCATTAAAATTTAGACCCATGTCCTTCTTTCTCTCTCCATTCTTAAGAAGCAAGCAAGCCCAAGCAGCTTCCCCACAAGCACAAAGAACCAAGGGGTAAGGCTGAGACTTGATTCTGAAAACTGCATCCTCTGACCTCGGATGTGAACAATTTGGATGAGCTGGGTTACAAGAGCCACCTCCCTGTGTGTCTTGAATTCCACTAAAGGAGCCAGAAAGTTTAAAGGATGGAGAAATATAGGGCAGTTTTTCAAGAGGAACTTCAAGATACCCCTTACCTGCATCACTACCACCTCAGGAAAAACGGGGGGAGGGGAGAGGTTGGTGGGAGGGTTATTTCTAGTTACGTCCTCAGAGAGGAAAAGGTGACAAAGACTTTCTACAGCATCTGGGGGTGGGTCTGGGATGGTCAGTATCTGGATGTTCCTTCCCAGAAGTCTTGTGCAAAGTCAGAGGCAAGATATCTTACAGAAGGCAGAGGTCTCTCTGGGAGGAGAAAGGGCAGGGGGAGGCCAGCCCCACCTCCAACCCCCCCAGATAAGGGACAATGCTATGTAAAGCCAGAAAGAGAAGATTAAGGAGCCCGTCTCTAGGTCTAGGGAGATGGCAGCAGAGATGAAAGGTAAAACGCAAGATGACTTAGAAGGGTGGTGTTCCAGCTTCTGAAGATGAAATCTTAAAAATCCATCCACAGGCTCCCATGAGGTATGGAGTAAGTTGAGATGCCTCAGCCTTTTATAACACTTGACTGAAAAGGCTACAGCGTAAGCCCCTCTAATGTCTACAAATACAAGGCATGGTTCATCAGGGATGTGTGAGGAGCGAGCTGATCTGACTAGAGAGCAGAGATGGTGGTTTCTGAGTTCCAGGAAGTTGATGTGTAGAATTCTTGGCTTAGGGGCTAGGCTATGCCTTGGATAGGATGGTAACCCATGAAAGTCACCAGGCCCCACCCTAATGGCACAGGCCATTAAAGATGAAAGAGTCCTGCTTAACTGAGCACTGTGGGGTGCTACAGTCAACAAAAGGAAGTATTGCTTCTTTCTGAGCAAAGATGGGATACTAAGAGATTGGGCATATACTCCTGCTTGGTTTTGCACAGACCAAGTTTACGAGGCAAACATAAAGGTAATAATGGTAAGATGGGTGTCCAGGGATGGAAGAAAGAGTCATGATCTTCCTCTTTTGTTGTCTTCTTTACTTCTTTCAATAGACTAAAGAAAATGAGCATTCAAACGCTCTCCATGATTTAGCCCAAGTTTGCTTTCTGGCCTTGTTACCCACCAGTATTCATGGCTACCACTCTACTCAGTGTCTTGCCCCTAAGTGTGCATGGCACCTCCTTAATTCTCATGGACTCAGGCCTTTTCATTCCAAACGATAAGGCACATCTAACTCTGCCATCATATTTAATGATAACTTTTAAAAAGCAGCACCACCATCAAGTGATCTGAGGACTAACCGTGCTATGCAGATGAAGCATCTACCTAGAGGAGTGACATTATTGGCCCCTGAAATACTGTTACCTGGGAGAACAAGTTGACGCAATGTTAAGTTTCTTTTAAACAAAATGTGTGACTCCTGGTGCAGGGTTTGGGAGCACAGGTGCAGTCCTGATTTCCCACAATCTTAGCATGAGTCACTTCTGCTCTTTCAATTACTCAAGGCCTGATCTTTCATTTCTCATCTGTATCTGGGCAAGAAAAGAAAGGGAGTGCTCCCCTTCCTCCTCATCTCTGTCCGTGGTTAAAGGAATGAGGCAGGTTGGCCTTCAAAGGAGGAGAGACATTCTCTTGCTGTGCAAAGGGAACCAGGCCTTCATGTGAAGTTCAGGGAGGCTAAAAGGAAGTCCCACAGCTCAACCTCAATTATTTAATAATGGCCTGGCCCTGTGGAATGGCTGCTGCCAACTTATCCATCAACAGGAGAACACAAGTCTTCCAGGGTATGTCTGCCTCCATGGAAACTGCAGGCTTGGAGAAGAGGCGTCCACACTCCTGGGTTGTAGGGCAGTCAGTTGTGACAAAGTAACAAACCAACCAGGTACAGTTGTGACAAAGTAACAAACCAACAGGGTAGTATATCAGAGGTAGGGGCAGGGGCCGGAGAGATAGCTCCGTGGTTAGTTAACAGCAGTCGCTGCTCTTTGCAGAGGATCCTGGTTCCCAGTGCCCATATAGCGGGGCTCACAACTCCCTGTAACTCTAGTTCCAAGGGATCCAACACCCTTCTGTATCCTCTAAGGGCATCTGCATGTACATGGTATATATAATATATTCTCACACATAAAATAAATGTCTCTTTTTAAAAAGTAGGAGACAGAAGGGAGTAGTTAGTATAGATTATCTAGACAATTGTAATTTAAAGGAACCCTTTCTAACGATTTTATCAGGACAGCAAGAAGTTTAACTGCAGCTGACATGTGAACACTGTTTCATGGTTCAAATGTACACTGTTACAGGTGATCCTCAATCTAACGTGGAGCTCCATCCCAACAAACCCAGTGATAGCTCAAAATGCCTTTCATGGCCCAGACTGACTGAACACTCAAGCTTAGTAACATACATAGCACACTGTAGAGCATCAGTTGTCTCCAGTCCCAACTGTAGCTGTCTGGCCAGCATCAAGAGAAAGTATAAGACCATTGCTAATCAGGGGGAAGATCCAAATCCCAAATCCTAAGCATGCATTCTACCAAATGTGTATTAATTTTATCATAAGCTATTTTTAAAATTGCACAAGTTTTAAGTTGGCAATTACCTATAGCCTAGCCTTTTACCAGAAATGAAAACTCATGGCCTCTACTTCAACCTTACACCTCTGTGGGAAGGCCTAGCAGCACTTTCCTCAAAGTTCTCTGGGGGAGTGTATTTTAGTCAACCCTGAGAACCAGCTAATGAAGGTCAACAACAAGGTCAAGACACCCCAAGATCTACTCCAACAACCGTTCTGAGAGCCACTGGCTTATCAAAGCTCTGAACAAACACCAAGGCACTGAAGCAGAGTCGCAGAATCTAGTTCTAACTTTGTGTTTACTTACTATAACTAAATAATTAGAAGAGAAAAGGAAGTCATCTACACAGGGCCTTTTTTCTAGGTCTCTCTAGAGAAACATTTTGGATATAGCTTCAGACAGGGTAGGGCTGCGCTGCAGTGCATGGATGACCATGCGGTCCTGGACCCTCCATGCCACTTATCCAGTAAATGCTGGTCTTCAAGCCTATGCTACTCTTTGAAAATTCAGAGCCCTTTGGCCAGGATTTCTGTGGACCTGGACAACCTCCCTGTGCCTTTTTCTCTGCTACTCCTGGGCAATAAGGAATGTGTGACAAAGGGCAGAGAGGAAGAGAGAAGAGTTAGGGAGCATGACTACTGCCTCTTACAGCTTTAGCATTATCTTCATAGGACTCCGAGAAGGGGGGAGAGGAGGAGGAAGAACGAGTGGAGAACACACCTTTCACAGCTCAGTACCTGTTCAGCATCTTCAAGGCCCTGGGTTCTATCCTTAGCATCATAAAAATGAAAAACAAAACAAAATGTGAACTGCTGGGAAGACAAGTTTTCTGGTAGGTGCTGGCTGGACAAGCACATCACAGTAGTGACTCCTCCTCCTACACTTCCTTGCTTCTTCGTGGGAAGGAGGCAGGCAGCACCTTCCCTGATCCCAGGCTCTCCTGTAAGCACACTGCACGGAAGAAGCTGAGTCCGCTCCTTGCAGCTCTACTCCAAGGAGCAGATCTTACAGACAGTATCTAACAACTGCCAAATCCACAAGGCCAAGATGCAGCTGCCACCTGGCAGCCCTTTTTGTCACCCAGCACCCTTCTTCCCTGGGAGGACAACACGGCTGGCCCTTGGCACCAGGCTGGGAGAAGAATGAGTCCCTGGCCCTGGCCCCAGGTGGATAGACTTTTCCTAAACATTGTTTTTCTGCTTGGCTACTAGATCCTGTATTCCATCATTTTCTTGCCCAGCTTAGCAGAAGCATGTATCTATACCAAACTGCCTAGGGCAAAAGGTCAAGGTGGTCTACACCTGTACAAGGAATGCCCGTGTGGACAGGAGAGCAAGAGAGACACAAATGTCCTTGACTACCTGTAGTGCATGGTCACCTGCTTTAGGGTGGGGACTAGATTTGACTCCCATCCTAGCCTACCTCCAGAGCAGTTCTGGCTTATCAGGAAACAACAGTATGGGAAAGGCTAGGGAGGGGCCTCTACTATATACCTGTTGTGTAGAATTTAAAACTGGAAAAGACAAGACTATGAGGCACAGAAAACACGATTCAACTTAAGAGTATTCCAGAAGCCTGCTTGTATTCATGTATGATACTTCTGGAGAACAACTGGGGACATATCCTGAGGCAAAAGTTCTATGTCAGAAATGCAGTAAGCGGTTTATATGTATTTAATCCTGAAAATCTTATATAGTAATGATTAGTATCTGCTGGATGCTCCATTGCTCTTGTGGGATTGCTCTATCTAGGATTCTGTGGCTCTAAGATTCATGTACTTATCAACTCACCAGAAAGACCATTGAAAAACCCTTCAGTTGAAGGACATGAGCAAGCTAAAGGCCTGGGAAACCAGGCAGTAGAAAAAAAAAAAAATCCTGAAGCTAGAGAGGCTGAGACTTAAAGAGAATTTTCTGAAACACACAGAGCTGGCTGCAAATGCTCCAGGACTGGGAAGGTCCATGCATTCATCCCACCCAGACAAACCGTCACGAATGGTGGAAGGCACAAAGAAACTGTGCTGGGACCCGTGATTCTTCAAACCAGAACTTTCTGTTTGTTTGTTGGGTAGAGGATAGATACTTCATCTTATGATCCTGAGTAACAGTTCATCACTGAAGAATATCAGGGCAGGTACCTGAAAGCAGGAATTGAAGCTGACCAGTGGACAAATGCTACTTACTGGCTAGCAATGGTTTGGGATTTAAAAACAAAACATGTATTTATTGTGTGTGGAGGTCAGAAGGCTGCTGGCTCTCTGTCGATCATGAGTTTCTGGAATCAAACTCAGGTTTTCATGCTTGGTTGGAGGCAAGCACCTTTATTTGCAGAGCCATCTTGCCAGCCTTAAACCAAGGATTTGAAAGACAAAAGCCATTGGACAGAATGAGGCACATAAGGTCAGTCATAAGCTTGCTTCATCTGGGTACATTCAAATAGAGTGGGTAACCAACTACATACAAATATTAAGAAAATAATTTTTAAAAATCTGATCAGATTACGATTCTTCTAGCTGATGAATTAATTACATATTTCTGATCCTCAGTTCTCCTATCTGAGAGTGAAGTGGAATTATCAAAATATATGGGAAATGGTATAGCACCCCCAGTCTGAGCTAACAATATCATACTTCTTCACCTAACATTCTGGTTGCCCCTACCCTCTCTCTCCCTCTGGTGCTAAGTTTGTCTCCCTCTAGTTGCCTATCAGCTTCTCTTATTATACTGGCAAAGCTCTGACAGCAGCCCAGAGTGATGATCTCTGTTTAAAAATTCCCATCTCCTCCCACAAGTGAGACAATTAGAAATACGTAAGTTGGCTTGTCACAAATGAAATTCCACTGATAGCAAAGAGGAGAACACTAGTTGATTCTCCAGGCACTGCATGGCAAGCAGGAAATAAAACCCATCCGGCTTCCTGCACCGCTGAAATAAATCCTGCTCAGTTCCACATTTGCTAAACCAAGAAAGAACTCACACCCACAAGGACAGGGCATGGCTGCTTCTTCCTTGTGTCCCCCAACACCTGAACCTGGTACTGCTGACACCCAGCTATGTACGTGCCTGGTCTGCAACTGAACTGCAGTGATCTGGCTGTTCTGGGTACTTCTCTGAAATAGAACTAAGTATCCTGTTACGTTTACAGCTTGGGGAAAAAGCTGGGGTAAAGTTCAGTAGCAGTTTGAGCAGTTTTGGGCAATATCCTGCAATTCTTTCATGAGCCCGGAGGTCTCAGGCTGGCCTTTATGATATGCTGGGGAAAGGGTGCAGCCTAATCAGGAATCTCCAGTCTTCCATGCCGGAGTGCAAGCTAAGCAACCCCAGGGCAGGTGGTTAACCTCAGATCAGAAGGGGATGCACATTCCCAGAATTTAGGGCAGTTGCAGGTCGACACTCCTTGGAAAACCAAAATGATTTTGGGAAAGATAAAACTGCTATTTGAATTGCTCCTTCCCTGGCCACTTCTAGAAGGCAATGGAACAGGGAGAGTCACATCTTTCAATTGCCCATTGGAAAAGTGGTCAGCTGTGGTCAAAATTTCACAGTGGGTAATCAGACATTACCAACTGTCAGCTGAGAATGACTGTGCAAGGGAAGTGACGTGCCCGAGCTCCCAGGGACCTGATGGTCTGCTCTCTGTGCACAAAACAGATGGTCTTCCCTTCCCCCCCATCTCCCCAATTTTCCCTCTAAGAAAAGAATTCACCACTGCACGCATGAAGGCAAACAAATACTCTGGTATACAAGTGGTTGGCGAGTATTGATCATACATACACTAACAAACCAAAACTCACTGGCAAGCAAATGTGACTATGGGGTAAGACTTGTCCCTCCTAAGAGACTGTGTGTCAGGAAATTGTGGCGTATACTTGGTACCAAAAGGCTAGTCAGGCTCAGCCTAAGTCCAGGCTTGGGGAGATTTAATGCAGTACTGAAGGAAGTCTGAGGCTCTGATCCTGACTGCCCTGGCCTTGACCGTTGGATGATTAGCTCATGGCAACTGTACTGCCAGGGGTGGGGTTTGCAGGATTAGGTTTGGTCTTGCTGCTGTGAAGGGCTGCCCTCCACTCCTGACAGGTTCTAAAAGAAGCCTGTGTCGCCAAAGTACACAGACTCATTTGCTTTAGATTGATCTCCTGCCCTACCAGGCGCTGAACATGCCCAGGCTTCTAAATGCCAGTTCACATCTTACAGCCCCACCCTCAACAGACAGCTCCTTTACAAAGAACAGAAATCCCACCAAGTGTTACAAAGTACACAAAGAAAGGGAAAGGGGAAGATAACCCCAGAGAGACGGGTCCCTTCCTTGAACTCCCTCTCATAAATAAATAATCACTTGGCCAACACTGGACCCAAAGAAAGGGATGCCCTGGCCCCAGTGCCACTCAGAGACCCAAGGAAGGTCCCAGATATCTGGACATGACTGGATGGCTAGACAATTGCAAGAGAGATACTTTTAGCATACTACCTGGCACACAGATTTGGATGACCAAGCTGATGCTTATTTACATAAATAGGAAGTGATTTGCACGTTCTCAATCAAGAAGACATGGAATTGCTTTCACATGTCTGTGGAACACAGCCCTGCATCTCAAGCAGAGTTCTCCAAAATATAATCATAAACCAAGCATGTGATAAAGGCACTCTCCTGTTGTTCAAAACATCCCCACTCTCTTTATCTTCCTTTCACAGTTTGCCATCCAGTGATAGGAGGGGCCAAGGTTCTAACAGTCCCCACTTTATCTCCTACTGACCTCTCAAAGCCAAGGGTTGGACTTCCTGCAGCTAGCCTGGAGGGACTTGTTCCAAATACTTGCCCCTCCTGCCTATCACAGTGTCTGAGCAACAGTTACCCAACATCCACTTCAGCTCCAAAGTTAATAACCTTGCAGTCCAATAAAGTAGCCCAGTTAAAACTGGTTTTGCATTTATTTTCTCTGCACATGTGCTATACATGTACCCGTGGCATGTGTGTAGAGGTCAGAGAACATCTTATATGGGTTGATTCCTTTCACTGTGTGAGTCCTGGAGTAAACTCAGGCAGTTAGGCTTAGTGGCAGGTGCCTTCACCCACTGAACCATCATCTCACCTTCCCAAGTCTTGGTGTGGGAGAGACCTGACATGCCTAAGGAAAAAAATATGCTTTCTGGGGTCGCTTTCTGGGGTCACTTACAGATTTGCTGTATCTAGAGAAAACATAATAGCTACCTTCAAGGTGTACAAACTAGCTGGAATAAAGCACAGTTTACACACACACACACATGTATGTATGTATGTATGTATGTATATTATTATTATTATTATTATTATTATTATTTTAATCAAAGGATCTTGCTATGAAGGCCATGTTGTCCTCAAACTCATGATCTCCTGCCTCAGCCTCTTGGATATTTGGTTATAGGTGTAAGCCATTATCCTCATCTTACATTACTGTTCTTAAAGTGACTCCTATGTGCTACTACTATTCTTTACCCATTGGAACCAAGAGCAAGTGCTTGTATGCACACACAAAGGAGCCATGCTATTCCATCCACAGGCTAGATAGAAGTGCCATCCATGTGGCCTCTGTCACAGACACAGGACCTGGCCAGTCAGAGACAGTGAGGGAACAGGAGCCAGATAACTGGTTCTGCTCACCTGGCCCACAGCAGACACCCTTTGACACCCACAATTCCTCCCAGGCCATGAAGTCAGAAAGAACCTGTACAAAGAAAATAGAAAATGTGCAAAGCAATGGTATTTACAGTACTCACTCAACATACTCTTGAGGAAAACTTAAAAGCTATTAAAGAAAGATGCTTCATTACAATTCCAGAGGGAGGGAAACAAACAACAAACACAGTCGACTAAACCCAGGCACACATATACTTATGCAGAAGTCAAAATACAATTTAAGTCCACAATAGTTGCTTAATTGAATTACAGTTGTAAGCACATTTCCACAAGCATATTAGAAGGTAGTAAAATCCTGGCATGATCCCAATGAGAACTCAATATTTTTAAAGAAAAAACAAAGACTATAGTTGGTATAATGGAATATGTATATAATTCTAGCACTTTCAAAAAACCAAATCCAGGGCAGCAGGCAAGATGCCTCCAAGGCCACCAAGCCTGCTGACCTGAGTTGGATCCCCAGCAGTGGACAGTAGGAAAAGAGAATGGATTCTCTCATGATCCTTGGGACCTCTGATCATGACACACCACTATTAATTCATGCCAAATCAGAGGTCTGACAAGACTATACAACTGGCTGCCTATTCAAAGAAACAGTATTTACAGGTAAGATAGAAATGCAAAAAACAGCCGGGCAGTGGTGGCGCATGCCTTTAGTTCCAGCACTTGGGAGGCAGAGACAGGCGGATTTCTGAGTTCGAGGCCAGCCTGGTCTACAGAGAGAGTTCCAGGACAGCCTGGGCTATACAGAGAAATCCTGTCTCAAAAAAAAAATGCAAAAAACAAAAACAGAACAATCCTAAGCGTGCCATCTCTTTATTCCCTATAGTTAACCCTTAATTCTCTGATCTGGCTGAGGCAAGAAAAATCTGTTTATGATTCCTCTGTAAGTGACTATGTGGGAATGTAAAAATAATAAAAATAAACACCAATTTATAGTCAAATTTTACTGCCAAAGGAGCTCAGTTTCTTTGTGGTATTCTGGCTTCTACCAAACATATAGTTCAGTGGATGGGAGGGCTAAAGGGAGAAGGGGTATTAGGCCTATCCTTAGTGCTTTTTGAGGGTGCCTAATCCAAACTGCAGAATCCAGTACCTTCTCTGCAGGTGTTAAGAGTTAGCTACTGAAGATGCACTGCACTGCATGGGGAGAAAACCCAAGCCCATTATTTGCAGGTACTATAGCCCACTAGAGCCCCCTGATTCTCCAGATATCAGAAGCACCAGAGGGCGAAAGAGCTCCCGGGTCACAGGCTGGGAAGACAGAGCAGACACAAAGAGTGAAATTCCAACCCAAGGGAAAGTGGACCATGAACCAAACACAAAAGGCTGTGGGGCTCACCAGAAGTAAGAGGTGTAGAACACAGGGGCAAGGGGAGAAAGGCAAACCAGATGTTGGCAACAAGAACACATGTGGAGAAAGCAAGACTTCCCAAATCCTATCATTTGCACCCTTCTCTGGTGAAATGCTGACACCTGCAATTAATTGGTTTGTATTATTTCGTTCAGTCATTCATTTAAATTGCTTTTGGCTTTAAAAAGCACTCCTTAAAATGAGATAAGGACATTAAATGACTGAGATTGTTTTCTTATGCCCTTACTTGGCAAAAGAAACAAGCTGCCTCCTCCCCCATCTAACTACAAACCTTTAGCTTTGTTTCTGACCCATGGAAAAAAGCTCCCCTGAGAGTCCTCAGAGCATACAGCACTTTGTGAGAAAGGAGGGAGAGTGGAGTAGGAGAAATGGCAAAGATGAGGCTGGCAGAATGACTCGGAGGTCAAGGTGCCATCTGGGAAGGGGTGAGCTTTAGCTTGCCACTGTGGAAACCCACTGATGGGCCTTTATTTTATTTTGGCCTGGGATGAACTAATCATATTCATCTTTTAAAAATCTTTTGGCAGCAATTTAAAAAATAAATGTACTAGAGTCAATAACCGAGTTAGGAGGCAACTATGAAGGACAGATATGAAGAGGTACTAGGGGGCTAGGGGTAGAGGTGGAACATCACAAAGAGAGAAGGGAGTTGTGACCAGGATGATGTTCAGAAGGACCCTGGACTGCCTGCATCAGGCAACACAGCAGATGACAAAGTGGTTAGCAGTTGGAGGAAATTCCTCATGGAGGAAGGGGTATGGGCCATACAGCAAAATTAAGAAAGTCCCAGGTCTCAGGCTTGGCAAGAGGCTCCTTTAACCACTAAGCCATCTCTTTAACTGTTAAATTTTTATGTGAGTCTATTTTAAATGGTTAGTCATGACCAGAGGCTTGAGCCCTGGACAGGGTAAGTCTACAGTGCTTTTTCTTTGGTAATCCTGGGTTACTAGATTGTAGGCCTTTTTGTTTTTAAGCCCCAAGGCAAGAATAAAAATAGTCTAGTAAGGCCTTCCTTGTGGGCATGGGAGAGGAGGTAGTTCAGAAGTAACTACTTTGCTTAACATTTATGAGTTTCAGTGTATAGAGGGACACAACCCATGAAACCAACAGGGCAGGGTCGTCTCCTAAGCAGGCAACCGAGCCATTCCTATGCTACCGATCTGCTCAGATTCTGCTCAAACTGGGTCCCGCATCCAACAAGAAAGTTGGTGAAAACGCTGGGAAACTGTTATATCTAGGTCACTTTTAAGGAAGTAGAGGGGCAGAGGTATAGCCTGGTAATAAAGACTGCTTGCCAAGCATGCCTGAGGTCCTGGGCAAATCAAATCAACCATAAAAAAGCAAGTTGGCATATTTAAGCATTGATGAAGCTAATCTAAAATGAGCATAATGCCTTGCTAACTGTGTAACTAGTGAGATGGGGCTCAGTGGATAAAAGTGCTTGCCACCAAGCCTGAAGACCCAAGTTTGATTCCCAGGACCCACAAGAGAGACAGACCCAACTTCTAAAAGTTGTCCTATTTAGGGGCTGCAGAGGACTCAGGTTTGGTCCTTAGCATCCATCCATATGGTGACTTTCAACCATTCCTAACTCCAGTTCTAGAAGACCCAACATCTTCTTCTGGCCTCCAAGGATAACAGGCACACATGAGGTGCACATACAAGTAAAACATGCATACACATAAAACTAAAAGTTGTTCCATTTGCACACACAAAGTGGCACACACATGCCCATACAAATACATACAGAAATATAAAAATTAAAAGGTAAATGAATATAATGAATTTTTAAAACTATACAGGGGGTCTTAGTGGCATGTGCTGAGACAGCAGGAACCCAAGTTCAAAGCCAGCCTAGGATATATAGTGAATTCCATGTTAGCCTGGGCTCTGCATGTTATACAGCAAGACCTTTTTGTTTTGTGTTTTCCCCTGTGCAAGGGATGGAGTCCATCTACTGTGCTACAGCCCTATCACCTATGGCTCCTCATCACACACATTTACCACCAGTCCCAGGCAGGCACCTAAATGGTAACTGACAACAGTGTAACACCACAATTTCTAACCTTCCCTTTTTCTTGTGAAGAGATAAAGCATAAAATTAACTTCCATGGGAACACATGACAATAACTCAATACATATTGGCAAATCTGCTTCTAAAATTCCCCTGAAGCATGATATAAGTATGAGAATTCCCAAACACGGCTCATTTTCCTGGAAAGGAAGGGGAACAGGTGAGCCCCAGCCCTGCCACTGCCTTTATTCAGGTTTGTTCATGTCTGCTTATTCTAAGATTTCAGAATGTTTGGTGACTGTTAAAAGAAGTGTGACATCCAGCCTGTGTAATGTGGCCTTCTCTAAAGGGGCTGCA